>QAGG01000300.1:0-13989 GCA_003138045.1 Penicillium sp. MA 6036 | reverse complement strand
CTTGAAACTACCTCGAACTAAATTATGTAGATTTTAATTAGTACGGTGTGGAGAATGTAGAGCTGGTACAACAACAATCTTGTGGGAGAAGTTGATGGGTGTGCCGAAAATTTTACAGAAGCGGCAAATATCAATTTCAAGTGGAGCGAGAATGAGCTTTGTAGCCGGACTCAATTGTAAGACAAGCGCAGCCTGTAGCACCTACAGCATCTACTGCACTCGAGATATCAATGTTGATGCTGTTCGAATCAATCGAAATGATTCACTCGTATCAATCCAGTCGTTGAGTCCTATTTCTACTTGGGGATTATAGAAAGTATCGTTGTTGGCTCTTCCGAAGCTATTATTGCTACATAAGACCATATTTTCAGTAATACTTGGGTGAGAACCTTGTTTCTAGGTCTATGATTTTAAAGCAGCCTAATAAGTCTTCTGCCTTACTTTCCGTACTGAAGACTAACACTTCATCGGCTATTTTTCATTTATTATGGCCGCTTTAAACCGATAAACAGCCGAGAGAGCTCCAACACACCGCCACATAGGATCGACTTCCAACGCGGATCAAGAAAGTCAGAAATCCAGGGATGATTGCCCTGGCCGATACTGAGGCATGGAGATTCCAGTGGTTTGTTTTCCATGTTGTCAATCGTCGACCGAGATCTCTGATCTCCAGAAATCGACGCTAATTTGAGACTTTGGGGAGGTAGATGCTTTTCCATGACAGACTGATTGGAATATCAGCTAGAACCTGCAGTTTTCATTGGGTGTTTTGCCGAGTCGGGCGGCACCAGTGAACTCAATCGCGAGATGGATCTTCGCTAAAACGCCGATCTATGAGTAGTGTACTTGAGAATAGTGGGACCTCCTGATGGGTTACATATAAACATCCCGATTTATTCCATCCGTGTAATTTCAACTCACCTCCCATGGTGAAAGATGAAAGCCTCAGTTGCACGTGGAAGTGGTTACAAGAGAAGAAAAACATCGATTGGATGTTGGAATGATTTTGAAGTGCGGTGGTGGGTAAGGAATTCTGACCCCTTACGTATGCCCTTGCTTTTACCACCATGTACAGATTAGATGTCTAAAATGTCAGTCCATGATCTGAGACACTCTTCACCCTTCACAACCTTAAATTTTACGCACAGATTTCTTAGCCTGATCGATTCATAGGAATGATCTCGAATTTCCAAAACATTGGTATGACATGAAATTAATTGCACAAACACCATTGGATCATGCCTCCCTTCTTCGAGTTTGTATCTATCGTGACGAGCGACACGCTATCAAACTACATAGGCGATAGATCGAGTACACTTCAGGTTCTGAACATTGTGAAGGAAGAAGGAGCTGAGGTGGAGACATGTTCGAAATGGAGCCTAAGGCATCAATCATCACCAGCAAGACCGTGGGATAACTTGAAGCATCATCATACATACTTTAGAGCAGTTCAAGCCACTCTGCTCTAAAGTGTGTATGAACACAACCACTCAAAGCACTTAACCTTGGAAAGGACCTTGAGATCTCACCGACTCTGTCGATCGTAGTTCTAGTTTTTCGCGTATGCAAGATGATCTCGACTATCGATTTCCGAGTGGGGCTGCATCTCACCTGAAGATCTGCGAAATCCTGCACTCAATTATCTTGCCTGCGACCTGCAGAATGTAATTTTTTCTTTCTTCTCGTGCTATCAATTCACTCGAGAAAATGGCTTGTCCCCCGTCCTTCGATCCATATGTGCTGAGCGAGCTCGATCATACTCTTCCTCCTGTTCACGTCTCTGGCTTTCTCACTTTTCATCTCCGGGAACCAATCAACGCCATACCTGTTCTTGAGGCAGCCATTGCACGACTTGTTGCTCTTTTGCCGTTCCTAGGTGGGAATGTCGCTGCGTCCACCAGAGTCGCGGGCAAGGAGAACGTCCTAGAGGTCCAGCCTCCGTCAGACACTTTCTTTTCCCAACATCCTATGTTAGTCGTTAAGAAACATGATATTTCCATCTCTTCTGAAGACTCATCTTCTGCGGTCTCATATGATGATATTTCCAACGAAACTTTCCTGCCAATTGGATTCGAGTCCACGGGAATTGATCCGGTTTGGCGATTTCAAGCAAACTTGATGCGTGACGGAGTCATTGTATCCTTCTCTCTGAATCATCAAGCACTTGACGGTATTGGAGCAATGTGCGTCATCGAAGCATTCGCAAAGTGTTGTCAAAACGCAAACACCGATGCTGGCTCGCTACCAACAAACCCTGAAAAGGAAAACAACTCTCGGATGGCGATATCTGGCGTTGCCCGTACCCCAACAAAAGCCAACGCATCAGATGAGAGCAATACGACCGAAATTCTGAATCACTCAATTGATATCAGTGAGCTCAATAAAAAGCCGGACAACCCTGTATCCAGGAGGCTTGTCCTGGATGGCGAAAAAATACAACAGGTTCGAAAAATATGTTCCGAGCAAGCCCAGCCCACATCTCAAGGGGCGCCACTGTCAGGGAATACAATCGTCACTGCTATATTGTGGATATGCTGGATCCGCGTTCGATTCGGAACACACGACAAAGACTCCCATCCACCAGTCATGTCTTCTGCCGGCATGGCGTCCAATATCCGCCCCAAGATGCACCCAAAGCTACCGGATACCTATTTGGGGAATGCGATAGGCCATGCTTGGTCGAGTCTTCCAGTGGCACAGGTGTTATCGACTCTCTCTCATCTCAACTCCGACACCCGCACAAAAGCCTATATGGATTCTCAATATATCGGAATTATCGCAGATGCGGCCAAAAGTCTTCAAACTTCAGTTCAAGGCATTTCAAGCCATTCCGTGCGAGATATGATCGCCGAGAAAAACGTTGCTGATGACTGGGCAGCGCAGCCTGTCATGGCTGATATCCACGTCAGTTCATTGCGTCACTTCAACCTGTACGCCGTCGACTTTGGGTCGACACTGGGAAAACTGAGCGATTTCGATATGCCGGAATGCCGGTTTCCTGGGTTGGCCTGGGTTTTGCCAACCCGTGGCAACCCTCGGTTCTCGCCGTGGGAGGTGAGGCTGACACTACAGCCGGAGGATATGGCACGGATGCAAAAGGATCCGTTGTTGAGGTGGCTTTCCGTGGATGTGCGGTCAAAGCTGTGATTTGCACGGGTTTTGTAATATGAAAGATGTCAGTGCCGGGGAGCACCTGTGGTTGACCTTTGGTTCCGATCCAGCGATTTGGGAGCGGACCGCACCTTGTGGGGCTCGTATGGTATGGTAAGATGTGTATCTTGTTATAATACAACAGGAAAATTACGGAAATCGACAATATGAGAAGAAGGCGATGAGATGAAAATTTGTGTGATTTTGGCAACGAGTAGGTGGGCCGAGGTCGACAGCATTGGGCAATCCGACCTACGTTCTGGGAGGGAATGGTATTAGAAGCACGGAGTAGGTGCACATGTGGGATGAGCTCGGGGCGGCTACTGTAGGCTCCAGCCACATTCTGAGATGAGGCTCAAATCTGTCAAAACCGGTAAATTACCGATACCGGGACCCATGCTAAACTCAGAATGTCAGCCAATTGCTGGACGCCATACCGAAGTGGGTCGGGTGGCTTCAGATCAAACAGGCAACTGGGCAACTGTATAGCTGAGAGTCCTGTTAGCCAGTGACGCCTTGTCTCTCACGCCAAGATTATTCTATCACCACAACACCTCTACCTCGCGGATCGCTCGAAAGCTTGCCATTCGGTCCCTGAACCTCCGGGGTCCAGAACGCCCCGCGAGTTTCTCCTGCAGCTTCCTACCCCGGAATCGTATGATCTTCCCACCTGTCTACGGGTAATACGGTGTGGTGATTGCATATTCCCAGGCTCCCAGCAGTTGGGATAGCGTGGTTTGAGAGAGCTCTTTCTCTCCCCCTCTCTCTTTCTTCTCTTTCTTCTCTCACTTCTCTCACTTCTCTCACTTCTCTCACTTCTCTCACTTCTCTCTCACTTCTCTCACTTCTCCCAATAATGTTCTGCTTTACGGCACACGTACAGCTCTTCTTTTTCTCCGTCTTAACCGGCCAAATTTCTTCACAATGAGTCAACTCCGCGACACCTTACTCGGCCCCTCGCCTCAAGACCTTGAAGATATCCAAGGAGGCGACAGCATCGCCTATGATCGAGAATTTGTGTGATGGTGGATCGCTCACGGCGGGCTTGACGAGATCCGTGGGTACGCCCTTGAAAATCGCACCGGGGTCGCAACCCTCAGCTACTGTGAAGCTGGAGATAGTGTGGATTCCATCGTCGGCTATGTTCGTCACATTTGGTATTCGTACTACCAACTGAGCCGACACACATCACACGAGGCACCAGAGCACGATCGTCTTGTGTTGGACATCCTGCGCATCCAAGGGCGGGGACCGCTCACCAGACTCATCCCTCCTACTCCGCGATATCGACAACAAGCTCCTCCTCCTGAAGCAACGTGTGGCACGGAGCAAGCGTGTCAAACTTGAACATTCAGAGCCTCGTCCACCCCCTCCGGCCCCCAGACGCAAGGTCACGAGCCCATACGACCTCCTCGCCAAGTTGATGTTCGGTGACCTGCCGACCCTGCCAAGTGAGATCGCTGACGACGTCTACAGCGTCAGTGATTACTCACTTTACAAACACAATCCATGTGACTCCCAGTGGTCACTGGAGTCACGCTGCTCGCAGGATTCTCACTCCTTCCTCTCCGCGACGGCATCACCAACATCAACGTCCGCGACGGGCAATTACGGCATCAACATTGCACGAACTGTGGAAGGCACAGTATGGAATGATGTACCTTTCCTGGTCACGGACATGACGGAGGCTTGGATGAGCGACTTTGCATCGATGTCAGGAGCGCAGCGCCTCAACTTTTCATCCTTCCTCGCTAAGCTGGCTTCCACTCGTGTCAGCAAAAACAGGATGTGCCAGATCGCAATCATCCTGTTCCGCTATACATTCGAGGAGCTCCCTGAAGTCTGTGCCTTCGGTGAAGCCGACAACCAAAGCACAGATCGAACACTCAGGGGGTTGCAGCTTCAGCAATTGCTTCCATCTGTATTCTTGTGGATCAAAAAGGCAGGAGACAATCTTCTTCTACTCTCGAAACTCTCGTGGGATAATTGCCCCAGCACTATTGGCCATGGTGGCTCATTGTTCGTGGAGTCTGAGTCTGGCAAACAGGCTGGACATGAATTGAGCCCATGAAGGTGGATGTTTTGGCTCAAGCGACTGCACGAATTCCAAGAAAAAGCCATCAGAATCGGCGAGAAGCGCGTGGAGGAGATGTGCACTGAGTGTATCAGTCGCATGCTTTCTGATTTGAACCTCAGGAACTCTGAGATTCTCAAGGCCTACCAATCTGGCGGCGAGTTTCTTCGCCATGAAATTTACCTGGCATCCCTTCGAACGATCTGGTATGACGAGAAGAGAGAAGAGACCATGTTCATCGGGGAACAGGACAAAAATACAGAAGGTTGAAGATATCTTCATCTGGTCTCGCTTCTCCGTCAAATTCCTTTGACGTCCAACTCGAACTCACTTACTCGAGAGCTATTGGTCTTGTCTGTTTCAATGCCCCAAAGCCAATTACCAAACATTGTTCAAGTATATGGAAAGATCTGAGGCATGGGGAGCATGCCCTAGTGACTACAAATAGATTCAAGTCCTGGCCAGTGCTTATCCACCATCTGCAAACCCGGGAAGTCAATGACACTTGAATCTTGAGTGAAACTATATGTACAGGAGCTAATACAATGACCGAGCAATCGTTCTCAAGATCTCTTTGGGTTTCCCTTTCCCATCTTGCATCTTTTTTTCAGGCCCCCGATTACCAAACGCGGGATATCAAGCAAAATCAAATGATACTATCGTATTTCCACGGTGCTTTAGAATTCTCGACATTGCGATCCATATCCGACAAACCATGGCCAGGCGGTGTGGCGAGTGTATCGTTGGGTGGGAGATGGAGAGTGAAGTCTGGCTCATATGGTGCGCCAGAGTCATCAGCATCGGCGGTGCTTGCGTCGGAGGTTGTGGTGTCGACGGAACGGTACCGCTCTCGAAGGATTTTGATAAGTTTCACGACGAGCCTGGCGAAGAGAAATCCGTTGAAACCCCAGAGAAATGAGTTGAAGTATACCGAGTATACCGAGTATACCGAGTAATGATTGCACTCCAGATTATCTGATGCCATCACAGCGAACTTGACACCAAAGTGTGTGGAGATAGATCTGGAGGAATAGATGCGTTTGTAGAAAGATGGAGGGGGGGAAAGACAGTTTCTTTTTTAAAAAAAAAGGAGGACGTTATAAACACGTCACATATTATCTTAGGTGTTACCGCTTCCAAGTCTCTTTGATGAGGATTGATATGGTATTAGTTGAACCTTGGAAATTCTGGAGGTCAAACCAATAGTCTTCCGAGGTCAAAACCTTGAACATCAGTCTCAATCGGCCATGGAAAGGAAGCTAGAAATTACAGCACAATTCCAACAAGAATTTGTAATATTGGACAAATTTGTACATTATGTACTTGGCAATGATTTGAAATGTTGAACATACATAGTACGGTGTGTACAGGCGTCCTTTCATAGGCGGGATGAAACACGGTAGACTAGAAAGGTCTACAAAGCTGCCATCGCAAAATAACATGTATGCTACAGTAACTACGGCTTCTCCCTTTGAACACACACTTTTATCTCTTTGCTATAGCGCCGTCAGTGGTCATTTCCTCGCTATCACTCCATGTGTGGTTTGGATATATTGGCAACAACGAATCAAATTTAAGCGTTTCTTTATTGTGGTGGGAAGAATATTGTTAAGCAAATGAGTCGGTTCGGAGCACGGTCATAGAGCTAAGAGCAAGTGCTACCTATGACTGCTGCTCTGAGTAGCTCAACTTGATACATCCGATCTCTTTCTTTTTCCGAGAGACCACTTTGAGAACAATCCAACCTTGATTCTCGGATTTCGTAGGGCTCCTCGATTACGAGCCCGACTGGTAGCAACGTGGGGGAAAGCTGCTACTTTGCATTATGTTTCCATTGCAGGTTGATGCATATCCCAAGAGTCACCCATATAAGAGCCATGAAAGATTTCATATCTTGCTTCAATAGCAAGAAGAACCGACTTGGACCTTTTCAGATAGAACTTCAACATTTGCACTACCTTGGATTTCCTCATAGGTCGGGGGTGCGTTGATCATATCAAAAGGGTTCGCCCAACTGTCGCCAAAAAGCCCCCAAATCATAATTCGGGCTACGCGAACCGAGCGGTAATTCTTCTTATCTCCACGTTTGAATTTGTAGAGTTCTCTCAAGTCCGCCTTCTGCAGCCCAGAGAACTCGAAGCGACGAGCCTTAGAACAGCATCCACATTCCAGTGTACAATGCCCTATCCCAAGACTGCGTGATTTGTGAATCGTGCGGTTCGAACAACAACCACACCCACGAGCGCAACACCCCATCCGACCAACGCAATCATTGACAAGCTCACTATGCATATACCACAGTGGGTGTGATCGCCATAACTCAAATGCCCGCATTTGGCCTGTAGGCTCAAGGTTTCCCCGATAAAACCACCACCTTTGAGACAAGATTTGGTATTGAACGTTCAAATATCGAAGTCGTGTTCCAGCGAGTGTATTGAGACTAAGACCCTCTCTTATAGCTATCTCCTCCTGGACAAGTTCTCGAATTTCTTGCTCGGTGTTGAGAAGATCAAACGAGCTATCTGGAATACCGAAATGAACTGTGCTCTTTCGAAATAAACTTAATCGATGTCGTTGGAGTTCATTGACCTTGCCGCTCTTTTCTAGGTCAGCTTCAACGCTACCTCCATCGCCTGGTATGATAACTTGTTCTTCGTTTGGTTCTCCTATCTGGGTTCTTGGCATATCCCTGTTTGGTGAAGGCCGTGCAGCAGGAGACGAACACGGCGACATCCTTGCTGGTGTGGATTAATCAAAGAATCTGGACAGGGGAAAAAGCCTTTGATAGGGGTAATTTGCGTATTAGAGCCGACGCTCGATGAGGCAATATTGTTGACTAAAGTCTTTTTGGTCCAGATGTCCCGCCTGACGCAGACGTTGAACCTATCCAAGGTTCATGACAACTATCCCACGGTAAGTAAGTTTCCCTTCCATTGACGGGCCATAGGCTTGCTATCTGCTTTTTCCTTTGATGTGGGTACATCCTAAACCAAAAATCAAGAGTAAGACCAGGTTGGAGAGAAGGTGAAGTGAAATCCGCTGGAGAAAGTTGAGATTCATGCCTGAGGCACCGAGTAGACTAAAAGAGCTTCCCCAGAAAACAGTTTACGGTGAACCCCCCGGACGGTCAGGGTGATGTGGGACCGTCTTGGCACTTATGTAATCGGTGTTTTGGTACGGTCCTCGATTTTACTCGATATCATGTGACGTCGTATAAGTATGTTTAAATAAACCCCTAGTAAACAATAGGGGACCCACAACTAGTAGTTTTAACCAATTACCTAACTAATTGCATTCCTCAACCCCTAGACAATGCAGTATTCCACCTGAACAGGGCTGTACCTGTTTTTATGTAGGGAGAGAGGAGTATAGGAAGGTAGCATGCTCAAAATATATATTTACATACTGACAGTTGACTAATATATATAAAAGCAGTAAACACCTGGAATTTTACAGCTTCAAATCTTCCAAATCATTAAAAATCAGCCCTCAAACCTACTAATTTTACCCTATCTTTTTTCCAAACCATAACATATTACTACCTAGGTCCACGGGTACTCTTAAAGTCAACATAGTGGGAATATCGGAACTTAACTTTAAAGCAGCTTATAGAGATAAAAAAGTCTCCTTTTCTACTATTACTAATAAAAACGTACGAAAAACTAGTAGAGGTACTCACATCAAGCGTAGGGAGAAGGAGAAGCCCTAAATCGGCTTTACTAGTTTGTGTAATATACTATTAGTACACAGTCTACTCCAAAAATATCAGTATCAGTTTCAGCTTCAATAGAATAAGAGTAGCAGAAAACACAAATGTATATACATATTGGTTGTATCTAACCATAGTAAATAATGTAACTTGCGTGTACAGTGTAACGAAAGGGATATAGGAGAGGAAAGATTAACATGACAGGAATTATCATTTTTGTATAGTATTATAAACAAAGAAATCTATTGTTGCCACCTCAGGCATCGCATCACCCTGAACGTCCAGGGGGTTCACCCTGAGCTATAATCACGAGCTTCCCGCAAAGTCTGCTGAGTGACGTTTACGAAGGTGTATAGCACCCAAGGGCTGGATGCAAGCTTTGGTTCCTGAAGATGCTTGAATTAGACACCCCGTATTCTGGATTGTGACTATTCGTTTATTAGATCACTGGATACATTCTTGTTATTTTAATGACAGTATTCCCCGAAAATCAGTGCCATGACTCATCACGTATAAGATCTTTCTTCCAACTCCAGGCCTGATACCTATAGATTTTTTAAACTACCTTTCCAACGCAGGTCCTTTAAAAATCCAGTTAATTCACGAGCCGGTTTATCGATCCCCTCTTTCCGGAGAACATTACTCTTCAATCGACCTCACCTACCTTCATATATCAGGCCTCCCCGACATCGTGATGAGGAAATAAACTGCCTTCAAAGGGTGGTGCTACGGTGACAGTTTGGCATTCGCTAGTCTCCAGACATAGTAGGTAACGGGTCCAACAGTTATCCCTCCTGCTCCCCAAAGACCCCAAAATGATATTGCCCCATCCCAGGCGAATGGACCTGAATAGCAAGAATGTGCAGTGAAAGGAAAAAGCATCCAGACAGGAAAGACAAGAGATGCCCAAGCCACCCAATGTGGGATCAAAGGCTCGGGTCGTGTATCACAGAGTATGGCCCATGATATCGCGCAGAATTGCAGTATGAGTGGCCCAGCGCAGAACCCCCAGCAAAACCAGGCTAGATCATTTGCCAGTTGTGTTATCGCTGGATCACGATCGAGGCGATATGACCCTGCGGCAAAAAACATAGCAATGAAACTGAATACAATTCCCAAAGCACAGGCATTGATCAATTGAAGATGCAGCGCAGTGTCAGAAACGCGCGGAATCCGGGACAACTGATGATGTATAGAAACACCATACGCAGGCCAGAGAAGGGCAGCAAGCGCAATAAGGTAAACACCAATTTTCATCCCAGATTTGTGTTTCGAGAAATGCAATACCACATCCTCTGCACTCGCCGTAGGAGGTATCGGAGGCAGAAAACCTGCAGCTGCGAATAAAATCAGGTAAAACGTCATTGACAACGGCCCGCACATGAGAAGAATTCGATCTCGTCTCTTATCAAAAGAGGTACAAGGAACGTATTGGGCCCTTGGAGATTTAGAATAGCCCATGACTGCTGCACCAGGAGGTAGATCGGCAGACTTTGCAAGGGTATTGTCTCATAGATGGAAAAATAATCGAGTCATCACCTGGGCATGTTAGGAAAATAAACCACGGTGTGACAAACTCGCGTTTATATACTCCGTACATGCATACACAATAAGCCTTGTGATATATGCGTTCTTTTCCGGACCAGCCCCGGGGCATTCCGAGGTCCCGGGGTATGTCAGGAACTTAAAATTTACTAGTAGCCTAGGATATCACGATCAAAGTCGATCGATTTCTACCTAAGTAGCGTCAGTGTGAGATTGATACAGCCAGGAACAGATGTGACAGGGTTCATGGCTGATACAGTAGCGGTCTCCAGTTTTGGCAATGATGATGACGTGGCGACGCGATGACACGAAGTCCCGTCAATAATGTCCGCATTTGAAGAATAGAAGGGCCAAGTCATTCAGCTCTCTGGGCATGCAGTACCCACACGCACAGAGATCAAATCAACCAACCAGGGTACGACCTTGAGCCAGGAATGTTCCTCTTTGATAACGCCCTTGTGTACGGATTTTTGCAATATTTCAAGGTGTCGTTGTTATTGTCATTGTAGTATTCTTCAACAGTCTGGTGGAGAATGCGCGAAATCTATGACTCTGGAACCCCTAGGGGATCAGGTATCGCAGACGGAGCCCCCCAAAGGGTCACAATGCAAACCTTGTATGTATCGGGACCTCGGGACGGGCCGTTGTGGTTATTGATTCTGTGTGGGTGCTACTTGCGCCTACCAAATCTATAATTTCAAGCAAGTCCGATTGAATATGGCGAATCCAACATCGCCAAAATGGTTCAAAGAGGGCGATGACTGTTTGGGAATATCCTGGTCCGTACATTCGGGATGTCCCAAACCCTATCCACCAATTATTCAACCCGTAAGGAAACAACGGAAGCACCGGATTACAAGGAAGTCATGATTCAACTCTCCGTTTTGTTGTCGTCAGATCCTGTATACTATCTCTTTGCTAAGGCTACCTCCGAGAAATTTGGTTATGAGCTCTAAATTATTATATAACAATCAGCCCGAGAGCGCAATGAGCATTCATTACAAGCTTAGTCTAGAGAAAGATCTAGTATTTTTGAATCTTTCAAGCAGCTGGACCCCTCCTTTTAAACCTTACACCAGTTTGACTCCTCACAATCACAAAGATGGGTTCAATCAGCCGGTCTGAACAGATGCATGGTACGATCCAATCCATATGAAATCATTTCGCCTGACGAGAAAAACCAGAAAAGCTTTGTGCGGAGGGAGACCACTCCTCCCTGCATCGATTTAATTACTGCTTTGACCCCATCGGCGATAAAGCACCATATGTTCACCCAATTTCCCTGGACCTCAACGCCTACCTCCGCGCAAAAGCCACTCGTGCGCGGCACCAAACACCAGAAGAGAATGAAGCCGAGGCAAATATAATGCACAACATTAACTCCATTGACCTTTTCCCCAATCAGGCTGGCTTACCCTGGCACACTGGGTACGGTGTTGTTCGGCAAAACCGATTTTGGCGTGAGGCCCAGGATAGATACCACTCTCTTCTGAGAGCGTTTGCGAAAGATGAAATGGCACAGAAAACTCCGTTTGGCGCTAAAGTTACCATCGCAGATATTGCGAAAAAGGAGCTGAAGGACGCAAGTGATAAAACTATTCGTTATGTGCCGGTGCTTTTTCCATTGGGAGATATGGAAAGGACGATCTTGGCCGGTGAGGCTTTAGCCCTGAGTTTGATGTTTGATGGTTAGTATCCTACTTATGATTGGTCAATAATTTGAGTGACAAACCATTGTTAGAGGCATACGAGATATTTGGAGGCGATTATGTACGTTGCACCCTCGTCGCTAGAAATCTGCTGACTTACTAGGACCCCTCCTTTCTACAATCCCTCATGCCTCCACACAACAACAAGGATCTATCCCCAAAAACACCGCTGCAGGAAAGAATCTGGAGCTCGCTTGAAAAGATGCTCGAATGTGATGACGTCTATGGCAATGGAGGCCAAGATACTATTAACGCCCTAGTTACATATATCTCCCGTCCTAAACCACCTTCCAGGGTATACGAGACAATGAGCGACTACTACGATTTCCGCTACGAAGATGGGGGAATGGGGTATGTTTTGATTCACTTCCAAAGGTCTTTTTGTTGAGGAGTTTAAGTGACGTAATGGGCACAGACCAACGTATGCAATGGTCAAGTTGTCCATCGGCTCAAACGCCGACTTCCATGATCCGAAACTCACTCACTTCCTCCGTCTCATTGGTGATCAAACCCTCGTTCAGAATAACATCGCCTCATTTGACAAAGAGAAGCGTCACTATCTTTCAGGGATGTTCCCTGAATTTGAGCAGTCAAACGGGGTCATGGTGATAAAACGGTTACTTTCGCTGCCTAATGATGACGCGGCGAAGGCAATCGCATACGTGTACCAGCTTGAGGCCGAGCGACAGATTGATGCTGGACTGAAAAGAATGGCGACTGAGGGGGACATGAACCACGAGCAGTGGAAGTTTATTGATGCGGTATTGATGATGTCTGTCGGCAATGTCATGGGGTCGATTACCATGTCGAGATATGGGGGAGCCGATACAAGGTTGGAGAGTTGACATGGCCTGGATGATGATGATTGATTGTTTTGTTCTGTAGTTTCGCTTCGCCTTACTTCAATATTATGTATGGAATCCAACTCCTCGAACGTTTTGTAACCCTTCTGGTCTGTGTAACTTCCTTTACTTAAACATTATTTCAGTTTTTCAAGAAAAAACCATCGAAATGACATTAAGATACATTGTCTCCTACGTGATACAAATTATTATTAATTCATTAATTAAACATCCATACATGAACACGAACAAGTAGAGCTGGTACCAGGTTATAACGGGATACGGGTATTGGACATACAGGAAGCTGTCAAGTACGACAGCCAATCATATCTTCTCTATTGTTATACCTGGGTGTCGGAAATTGCCATCGGCACTATACTATCTTGCATCGGCGAGGACAGGCATGAAACCCTAGGCCAGGATATTCTTTGTCTGCTGACCAATCTTTCTTGACTATTCAACTTCAACTTCACGACGCTGATGCTCCACGGCAGGTCGGACCATCTGGTGGGTTGTAAGAATAAATTTTCAAAAACGCAGGCCAGTTGAGGTTAAAGAAAAAATATTCCAAGGTTGATACAATTTTTCAATTCCTCTGGCTGGATGGGAATTTTGCTATATATTTGCAGTCGGTTAGTGTCGCCTTCCTCCGGCTTATAAAACTGGTCCTCATTGGTAAATTTCTCCAGAATGACCCTGTGGTCGGCATAGTCTCGCTGAATCTATCGGCTTGGCTATTCAAAGGGATTGCGCGC
This sequence comes from Penicillium sp. MA 6036, assembly GCA_003138045.1. Classification (NCBI taxonomy): domain Eukaryota; kingdom Fungi; phylum Ascomycota; class Eurotiomycetes; order Eurotiales; family Aspergillaceae; genus Penicillium; species Penicillium sp. MA 6036. The sequence goes on along the minus strand of QAGG01000300.1, from coordinate 205 downwards.
AATTTGACCCGGGACCGTAGCGCCAAGAAAAGACCAAATAAGGATCAGCTGGTCGGAATCGACGACGCCCCGCCGAACCGCACCGAAATGAGCCCGGATCAGGTTTGGTGAATGTTGTGTGGTGCATTGACTTTGTGGATAGAGATAATCCCAGCCCTCTAATTTTTTTTCTCTCTCTAATCTTCCTCGCTCGCGAGGGAAACAG
>QAGG01000299.1:0-13997 GCA_003138045.1 Penicillium sp. MA 6036 | reverse complement strand
GACTTTTAAATTTTTAAAATATTTACTAATATTCTTTACTCTATAAAAATAATATATTCTTTTTAATTAATTAGATTAATAGTATTAATAAAATAATTAATTGAGATATTAATAATTAATAGAAATTAATAAATCTTAAAAGATTATATATATTATAAAGTAATTTAGATATTTTTATATTTTAATAATTTCTATCTTTTTAAATCAATATAAACTTCTTCATCTATATATATAATAAATCTAGAATACTCTATTAAAATATATTTAAACTCTAACTTTTTAATAAAATAAATATTATTATTATTTATATAAGTTAATATAAATTTATTAAAATATTTTTATAATATTTAATTAATAAATTAATAAATTATTATGAATATACTAATAAATCTAAAAAATATAATATTCTATTTAAAAAGATTATACTATATATAAAATACTATTTTCTACTTTTTATTAAAGATTACTAATATTTTATAAAATATAATAATAATATCTAACTTAATAAATTATTTTATATTTAATATATTTCTTAATATATTATAAATTAATAATAATAAATAATAATTTTTATATTTAATTTATTTATTTAAATAAACTTTTTATTAAATAAATAAATTAAGATTTTATATAAATATAATAACTTTTTTTTATTTATACTATATAGTAATCTATATAAAAGTAACTTTTTAATATTATTTTAATTAGAGTTGAAAAGAATTCTATAATTAATTCTAGATCTATAAAAAGATAGTTTATTAATAAGATATTAATTAAAAATATTAAATTACAACTAATATTACTTTAGTAATTTCCTCTTAATATTAATATTCTTTTTTATATACAATATCTTATTTATATTATTTCATGATATCTTTTTAATTTATATATATTATTAAAACTAAATAAATAATATAATTTTAAAACTTTATTTTAATAAATCTAATAAATCTATCTTTTTATTCTAATATTATATCTTCTTATAGATTTTTAAATAAATATTTATATATCTTTTATATACAGAATAAATATTATTTATAATTTTGATTTAAAAAAGATTTAAAATTATATTATTTATTTAGTTTTTAATAATATATATAAAGATTATATCTTATTAATAATTATAAATCTTAATATTAGAATAGATAATATAAATAGTTTAATTTTAATTTATTATTATTTTATTAAGTGATTAAAAATTTCTTTTAATATATAAAAAATTAGAAGATTTAATAAAAGTTCTATTTATAATAGTATAATTTAGAGAGTTATATTTAATTAGCATTTTTATAAATTCAATTTTATTTATTTTAATATAAATTTAAAATATTTTTTATTTTATTTTTATCTAATTTTTTAATATTTTTTATAATTTAAAATAAAAGATACTTATTTTTTAATTGACTATTATTAATTATTAAACTTTTATTACTACTTATGTTATTTTATTTAATAACTAATTTTAATTCTTTTATATATATACTCTATTTAGATTGTAACTTTTTTTTAAATAATTTAATAATAATAATATAATTTTTATTATTAAAATATTTGGTAAATAATTAAAGATATTTCATAATTTAGTAATTAAATCTTTTTTTGGTATAAATAATAATCTTTTTATAATAATTCTATAATTCTTTTTCTATAATCTAATAAATTTCTTTCTAATTATTAAAATTATTATATTGATAGTTAGTATAGAAATTAGTGTAAAGATATATTTTAAAGAGAATCTAAGAAAAGATTTTTTTATATTAAATATAATATTTTTTTATTTTTTTATTTTAATAAAAAAAAAGGTAAATAGTAGATTATATTTTTATATTAATCTTTATAAATTAAATAATATAATTAAAAAGATATTTATATATTATTTTTGATCAATAGATTATTAGAATAATTAAATATAATTTAATATTCTATAAAGTTTAATTAATATTAAATAGAGATTTTATTAAATTAAAATAGATACAATATCTAAAGATTTTATAATTTTTAAAATAAAGATTAAAATATTTAAATTTATTATCCCCTTTTTAATTATATAAATAGTTTAGTATTATTTTAATATTAATTTAATTTAATATTAAAAGATTTTATTAATAATTATATAATTATTTATAGTAATAATATTCTAATTTATAATAATATATTTAATAAATATATTTAATATATATATAAAATTTTTAAATATTTATAAATTAGAGAATTATAAATTATTTTTAATAAATATAAGTTTTATAAAAAATAGATTAGATTTTTTAATTTCATTATAGATTAATATAGTATCTATTAATTTAATAAAAATTAAATATTACAGGCTAAAATCCAGAAGCGGATTATATGAAGAATATAACCTAGACGCCTTACATAAAACATCTAACTGTATACTAAATTCTCTTTTCTTTAAGATTATTATAAACAGTATATTAGCTTAGTTTAATTAAATTAATAAAGCTTTAACTTTTTATATATAATAATCTTCTAATACTATTATTAAAACGTTAGAAAACTTTAAATACTAAGTTTAAACTATATAGAAAAAGAATCTCTAAATTACTTTTAATTTAGTATATATTTATTATTAGAAAATCTTAAATACTAAATTTAGACTATAAAGAAGAAGAAAGTCTTAAGTTATTTATAATTTAGTATATATTTATATTAAAATAGAATAGATTTTCTAAATAATATAGATATTTAAAAACAGTTTTAGCTTAATAATCTTTTTTACTAGATATAGTTAATAATATAGTAGCTAGTATAGAATTAATAAATATAAGTTAAATAAGTAATAGTATAAAATAATTATATATATTAATTAAAATATTTATTTATAATAATAAATCTTAATAATAAAAATAATAGAATAGAAATAGTATTTATAAAATAAAATTAGTTTACTATTATAATATAGATGGAAGAATAGATTAAAACTTTTTATAGATTATAAATAAGACTCTTTAATTCTATATTATTTATAAAAAGTATTAATAATTAGTCTATTTAATAAATTATAATAAAAAAATAAGTTAGAAATTAATAGAAATATTATTAGATTATATTTTAACTAGTTTATTTATATCTTTTTTTAATTAGAGAAATTTATATAAAAAAACTTTAAAATTTATATAAAATATATCTAAGATTCTATAGGTTTTTATAATTTATTTAATTATTTTAATTTAATCTATAGTAATTTATTATCTATATTAAATCTATTAAATTAAGAATATAGTTTTTTTAAAGTTTTTACTAAAATTTTAAAAAAAAGTTTATTAGTATAAATATTATTAATTAGTTTAATAAAATAAAATAATAGATTTTTTAAAAATTATTAAATAAATTAATAAGTATTTTATTAATAATTTATAGTATACTTTTTACTGATATTAAAATAATTATTTAATTTTATAAATTAATATAGATATAAATATACTTAATATTATTAAATTATTATTTTTTATAAAATTATAAAATTATAAAATTAGTTAATAAAATAGATTAGATATTAACTATTTCTATAAATTATATTAATTTATATATTAACTATAGATATAATAATTCTAATAATTAAAAAAGAGTTTATAAGATTATTAAAAAAGAAATAGAAGATTATTATAATAAAGGTTAATATTTATATTATAAAAGATCTAATTACTAGATTATAGATTATTTTTAGTTATTTATTAAATATCTAGATAATAAAAGTTATATTATTATTACTAGATTATTTAAAAAAAGATAAAATTAAAATAATATTAGAAAAGAGTTAGAATCTAAAATAAATATATATATAAAAAAATCAAAACTAATTATAAAATAAAATAACAAAAATAGTAATAAAAATTTAATAATTAGTAAAAGTAAGTTAAAAAATAAATAACTTTTATTTTAAACTATAAATAAGAATAAAAAAAAATAAGAAATTATTTTTTAAATTAATATTAAAATAAATAGAATTTAATCTATAAAAGTATTAATTAATTATAGTTATTCAAACTATATTACTATAAATAGAACTTTTATTAAATTTTTTAATTTTCTATATATTAAGATATATTTTTAATAACTAAATAAAATAATAGTAAATTAAAATTAGATTATTTATATTATTTATTTTAATATTAATATTTATAATTATTAATAAGATATAATTTTTATATATATTATTAAAAATTAGATAGATAATATAATTTTAGATCTCTTTTAAATTAAAGTTATAGATAGTATTTATTGTTTATATAAAAGATATATAAATAACCATTTAAAGATTTCTAAAAAGATATAATATTAGAATTAAAAAGATAAAATAATTAAATTTGTTAAAATAAAGTTTTTTTAAAAAAAGTTAAATATAAAAATAATTTAAAAGTTATTTAATAATTTTTTAAAATTAAAATATTTATAATTTAAAAAGATTATATTAGATTATATTAATAAAATATTATAGTTTAAAAAAGTTATTAATATTAAAAAAAAGTTATTAAGATAATATCAGTTATAATTTAATATTTTTAATTAATAACTTATTAATAAACTATCTTTTTATAACTTTAGAATTAATTATAAGATTTTATTAAATTATAATTAAAATTATTTTAAAAAATTATCTCTATATGAACTATTATATAATATAAATATAAAAAAGTTATTATATTTATATAAAATATTAACTAATTTATTTAATAAGAATTTTATTTAAATTAATAAATTATTTATTATAGTATTTATATTTTTAGTTTAAAAGTTTAAAAAAAAATATAATTCTATATTAACCATTATAGATAAAATAAATTAAATATAAAAAACTATTATTTACTATTATTAATTTATAAGATTTTAAGAGATATATTAAATATAAAATAGTTTATAAAATTAAATATTATTATTATATTTTATAAAATATAAGTTATTTTTAATAAAAATAGAAGATAGTATTTTATATATAGTATAATCTTTTAGATAAAATATTATATTTTTAGATTTATTAATATATATATAATAATTTATTAATTTATTAATTAAATATTATAAAAGTATTTTAATAAGTTTATTTAATTTATATAGATAATGTTATTATTTATTCTAATAAAATGTTTAAAAACTATTATTAAAAAATAAATAAAATTTTTTAGAAATTAAAAAATATTAATTTATAATATGATATTAGGAAATTAGAGTTTAATTAGATTTTAATAAAATATTTTAAGTTTATTATATATATAGATAAAAGAGTTTATATTAATTTCAAGAAAGTAGAAATAATTAAAGTATAAGAAACGTTTAAATTAGTTTATAATATATATAATTTTTTAAGACTTTCTAATTTTTATTAAATATTTATATCCTAATTTATAGTTTTATTAATATTATTAATCTAATTAATTAAAAAGAATATATTATTTCTATAGAGTAAAGAATATTAATAGAAATTTAAGAAATTTAAAAATCTTTTTATTAATATATTAATTCTTATATATTTTTTAAAAAAAGAGATAATAATAAAAATTAATATTTCTAAATATATAATAAAAGTTATATTATTATAATAATAGAAAAATAGAAAACTTATATTTTATACTTATATTTTATAGAAATTATTATTAATAAAATTAAATTATAAGATTTATAATAAAAAATTATTTATAAATATATATATATCTTAAAATAATAATTTAAATTAAAGATAATATTTTATTTTACTAGTATAATAGATTATAAAAATTTTTATTATTTTAATAAAATATAATATCTAAATAAATAATAGATATAATAGATAGGATTAATAATAAAGTTTAATTTTATATTTTATTATTAACTTAAAAAACTTATTATTCTATTAAATATATTATTAAAAAGAAAATAGAGCTTATTATAAAATATTATAGATAATAAGTTTTTAAATTATTTTTAAATATTTTTTTAAAAAATAATAATTTAATATAATTAATTATATAATATAGATAATATAATTAAACTAGATTAGAATTTATAATAAATATACTATTTTTTAAAAAATTAGAGTTATAAGAAAGATAGAAAAAAGATAAAATAGATAATAAGATATATTTAATATATTTCTAAATTTTATAAAAAAGCAATTATTATATTATTAATAAAATAGATATAAAGATAAATCTTTTTAAATATTATTTTAATAAATAAAAGTTATTATATATCTTTTATTATATTTAGTTAAAAAATATATAATTCTTATATTATTAATTATTTTAGATAAGATATTATATATTTAATACTATTTTAATATTTTTTTAACTAAATATAATAAAAGATATATAATAATTTTTCTAAAATTATCTAGTCTATAGAAAAAATTTAGTTTAATAAGATATAAAATATAAACTATTAAAATTATTATTAATTTTATAGTAAATTTAAGTTAAGATTTTAATAGAATTTATTATAAAATTTCTTTTAATAAAAAATAATAGAATTATAAATTTATTTATTATTATAAATAGATTTATAAAAAAATAATCTTAATTAGAATAAAGAAGATTATATTAGAAATAGTAATAGAAATCTTTTTAATATATTTCTATATATACTATAGATTTCTAAAAATAATTATTAATAATAAAGATTTATAATTTATAGAATTATCTATAAAAAGTTATTAATTTAGTATTAACTATTAACTATTTACTATTTATAATTAAATAATATAATAGAGAAAATAAATTAGAAAATTAAAAAGATTATATAAATCTTTATTATATATATATAGGACAATTAAAAAAGCTTATTATTAATAATTATAGTAATTATTAATAATTAAGATATTCTATTAATAAGATTATTATTATTATTTTTTTAATAGTTATTATATTAATTTATTAAATATTAATAAATTTAAACAAATTAGAAAATTAGAATAAATAATAACTTAATTAATAATTATTAATAAGTTTTTTATAAAATAGTTATTATTATAGGCTAAAATCTAGAAGTAGATCATATAAAGGTATATACTCTCGACATCTTATATAAAACGCTTCACTATATACTAAATCCTCTTTTCTTTAAGATTATTATAAATAGTATATTAGTCTAGCTTTAATTAAATTAATTACACTTTAGCCCTTCACAATATAATATTATATAATTTAAAAATAAAATAAAAAAATAAATTTAAGATTAATCAAAGATTATAATAATTTAAATATTTTATTAATAAAATATAAAAGATTTATAGTATAATCTAATTTTTATATTAAAGAATTATAAAATATTAATTACTTTATATATTTAAATTTAATAGTAGGAATAGTAGGCTCGTCAGATTGTCAGGTCGTCAGATCGAGTTTTTTTATCAGTTCTTACCACCATATATTTTTAAAAAATTTTAATAAATTAAATAGTAAAATAAAAGATCTTATTACTAGAAATTATTTTAAATATAGTATTTAAAATTATCTTATTTATAATTATTTAAAAAATAAATAAATTTTATATTACTTATTATAATAATATTTTAAAAAAATTTAGTTTAGAAAAATAAAGAATATAGATAGTATGAATATATAAAATATAGATATAGGAATATATAAGTAAATTTTTGAAAATAATAATTAAAATATTAGTTAATACTAAAACTATTTAAAGTTTTATTAATCAAAGATAGATAAAAAAATATTTAATAGATATAGTTAAAGAAATATATATAATCTAATTATTGAATAATTATAATATTTAATTATATAAGAATAAAGATTTAATCTTTTCTTTTATAGATAATATTAGAAAGTATTAAAATATCTAATTTTAATATAAAATTATAAATATAAATAATTCTAAATTAAGGGGATTGTTACAAAAACACCCCCCCACCGCTATGGCAACACCCCCCTGCCTGATTTTGATGCCTGAAAAATTGTTTGCTTCCTGCCATAACCTGCCACAACTCCTACTGCCCAATTCCTTCCTAAACGGGTCACCGCTTCTATGCTGCTTCCTTATCACTTCCTAATACACTTACCGCCTTTGTCCTACTTAGTGATCTTTCATATATATGCCCTACTTCCTAAATAGGCTTGACGTGCTTGCTGCTTGCTGGCCTGCTTGCTGCTATGCTTGTTGACGTGCTTGTTGACGTGTCTACTTCCTTTATGGGGTCTGCGGTAATGGAGGTCTATGTGACTTCGTTAACGGATGTCTATAATAGGCGTCTACAATGGGTATCTGTATGTATTTTATGTCATTTTGGTAAATTAGTCTCTGTTTCCTATTTTAGTAGGTGCGGGGTGGACAGTATTGAATTTAGCGCGTCGAGGTGAGTAAAATGGTGTATTGGTGGCCTGGTAAACCTGGCAGGAAGGGTGGGTGCCGCGCAGGTCATGGGGTGGCAGAAAAATTGGCAATAATGGGGTGGAAGTGGCAGCAGGGAGTAAAACAGGCAAGAATATAGATGCCTGGGAAGTCAGGTGTCTATCTTCCTAAATAGGTAAAGGGGGTGTTGCCATAGCGGTGGGGGGTGTTTTTGTAACAATCCCTTAAATTAATCTTAAAAATAGATTAATTATATAAGATAAATCTTATAATTAATTAGAAATCTAGGATATAAGTTTATTAAATATCTAAAAGTCTAGAAATTAAAAAATTTAGTTTTAAAAAAATAGAGAAAAAGATTAAACTCTATAAGATAATCTATATAATATAATATATATTAATAACTAAAAAGATATAATTAAATACTATAGTAATAAATAATAAATCTAAACTCTCTATATAGTATAGAGACTATATAAATATCTTTAATAAGATAGCTATTTTTATATTACTAGAATATATAAGATATAACTATATAGTTAATATAGTTAAAAAAAAGAAGGCTTTTTTTAAGTTTATATATATTCTATTAGTTATAAAACTAGATATATTAAAGATATATATTAATAATAATCTAAAAAAAGATTAAATATAATTTTTAAAAAGTTTTATTAGAGTTCTTATTTTATTTATATCTAAAAAAAAATTAAGATTTTATATAAATTATAAAAATTTAAATAAGATTATAATTAAAAATTATTATTATTTTTTATTAATTATAGAGTTTCTTATTTATTTAGTAGATATTAGAATATTTATAAAGATAAACTTATATAATATATATTATAAGATTTATATTTAAAAAGATAATAAATAGAAAATAGTATTTAGAATATGTTATAAATATTATAAATACTATTTAATACTATTTAAACTTACTAACATTTTTATTACTTTCTAAATATATATTAATAAAGTTTTCATAAGAATATTAAATAAATTTCTAATAATTTATTTAAATAATATATTAATATTCTTTTAAAATAAAAAGTTATATATAAAATATATTAAAAAGTTTTAAATTATTTATATAGATTTAAGTTATATATAAAGATCTTTAAATATATATTAAATGTTATAAAGATAGATTTTTTAGAATTTATAATCTTAGATAGAAAGATATTAATTAATTTTTTTAAATTATAATAATTAAAGATTAGTTAAAGTTAAAATATATATTTAATATCTAATAGTTTATAGATTTTATTAATTTCTTTAAAAAATTAATTAAAATGTATTTAATAATTATAAAACTTTTATTAAAATTAATTTAAAAATTAGATAAATAAAAAAAAAGATAAATAAAAATAAAAAAGATTTTATATTTAATAATAAATTAAAAAAAATATTTGTTAAATTAAAAAGATATATTTTAAAAGATATTTTTAGGGCATATAAGTTATCAGATCATCAGGTCATCAGATTGAGTTCCCTTACCAGTTTCTACCAATACTAGAGCTATAATTATTTATACTTATTTTACCAGTAATAGCTAACTATAAATACTAGCTACTAGCTATTAAAAAATTAAACGAATTATAGTAGACACTATTTATACTAGATTTAATATAGTTAATACAATTTTAGATCTTATTAGGCTAAGTTAGTAGTCCTTTCTAGTAAAAGAGCTATATAATATCAGATTAAATTACTAAAAACTTGATTTAACAAGTTTTAGACTAGTCCTATTTAAAAAAAGATTAAATTTATTAGTAATATTTTATATATTAAATAAATTATAGTTTATTGATAATTTTTAATAAATTTATTTACTAATATTTACTAATAAATTTATTAAAAAGATTTTATTTAAAATTTTTTTTTAAATTTATCAATATTATTAATAATTTTTATTTAATTTATTTACTAATAATTACTAATAATTTTATTATTTATAGAATTTATTAGATTTATTAATATTACTAATAATTTTTATTAAATTTATTTACTAATAATTACTAATAATTTTATTATTTATAGAATTTACTAAATTTATTAAATTTTATGCATATAGAATTACTAATAAATTATAATAAATTTAATCTCTTCCTAAATAAGACTAGTCTAAAACTCTCGTCAAATTAAATTTCTAGTAACTCAATCTAACACTATATAGCCCTTTTACTAGAAAAGACTACTAACTCAGCCTAACGAGATCTAAAATTATACTAACTGTATTAGATCTAGTATAGATAATATATAGTATAATATAATAGAATTTTTAATATTCAGTAACTAGTAATAGTATATAGTAGTAACTAATAAAATTTATTAAAAAATAATAAAATATGTAATAGTAAGAACTGGTAAAAAAACTCGACCTAATAATCTGACGACCTAATAAGCCTACTATTCATATTGTTATTAATATATTTTAATTTATATAATTAGATTATAAAAGAAATAGATATTTTAAAAAAGATATTAAATATAATAGTTTTATAGCTAAATTTTAAAAATAAAATTTAAAAATTAATTATATTTTATTTCTAAAAGATAAGATTTAAAAAAATTAGATATAAAATTAGTAATTAAAAGATATTAATAATAATTAAAATTTTTAAAAAATAATAATATTTTTTTAAAAGTAATATAAAAATAGTAATAATAAAAATAGATTATTTAAATCTTATTAATTTTATATTAATAAAAATACTCTTTTAATAATAAATTTATTAAATAGAATATTTAATTAATTTTAATTTTATTATTTAGTTTTTTAAAAAATATAATAATCTTATAAATATATTAAATAGAAAATTAAAGTATATAAAAAAGATTACAAAAAATAGTAAATATTAAATAAAATTTATAAAAAAGATATAATAAATGATTATTAATAATATGATAAAAAAATAAAATCTTATAATATTAATAGTAATATAGAAAGACTTTTTAATTAATAAAGAGATAATATTATTAACTAGCTATATAGAAATAAAAATAACGTTAATAAATAATATAATATTAATATTAAATTCATAAAAGTTTTTTTAAAATTTAATATAGAAAATATAAAAAAAGATAATTAATATTAATAAATATTAAAATTCTTATAAAAAATTAATAAAAATTAATATTTATTAAATTTATTAAAAAAATATAATTTACTGTTATTAATTATATAGATTATTAGAATTATTATTAATCCTATAGAAATTTATAAAATAGATAAATATTAATTTTATTATTAAAATGTTTTTTTTAAAATAAAAAAGAAAATATATAATATTTTAATAATAATAATTAATATATTAATAAAATATATCTTATATATCTTCTATATAAAAATATAAATATAAAAGATCTTATAGAATTATTTTATAAATATATAATATCTTAATTTAAGATATTAATAAATTTTATTAATAACTAAAAATAATATTTATAAATATATTTTAGTCTTTATTTTATTTCTTTTTAAAAATGTAATATAGATTATTAACTATATTCTATTTATAGATTAATAACTAAATAAAAAAAATAAATTAGATAATAAAATATTATTTATATAGTTATATTAACTAATATTAAAATAATTAGATATAATAGATCTTATTTATATAAATAATATAAAATAACTTAATATATAATATAACTAAAATAGTATTATCTAAAATACTATATAGATTTAAACTAAACTTATAGATTTTAATAAAATATAGAAATATAGAAATATAGAAAGATATAATAATATAGATAAAAAAATTATAGATTTTATAAAAAGAGTTTATTATATAGCTTATAAAAAATTATTAATAAAAAAATTATTAATAAAAAAAATTATAATAAAAAATATATTAATAAAAAATTCTAGATTTATAATTAAATTATATCTAAAAATAAGAATCTAGATTTAATAAGATTTTTAAAAAAATTTAATTATTATTATATAAAATCTTTCTAAATTATAAAAATTAAAAGAAAATAAATATATAGATTAATTATAATATTATTATATTATCATATCTATTTTATATAATATATATTATTACTTAAAAAATATTAAAAAAAAATATTAAAAGAAAAAAAATATTAAAAAATATTAAGAATTAATATAAATTAATATAAAAAAGAATATAAAATATCAGACTAGATAAAATAAAAAGAAGATCTTATTAGTCTATATAATATAATATTAAATCTAGAAAAAGAAGAAAAAGAAGAAGAAAAAAAAAGCTTATTAAGATAAAAGATATTAGCAGATCTCTATTTTAGATTTTCTTTTTATCTTAAGTCTTATTATATAATCTATATAAAAGCTATAGAAGTATTAATTTAATAGCTATCTTTCTATACAAAAACTATTCAGTCTTTTAAATATTAAAACCTATTCTTTAAAAAAAGAAATAGATACTGTTTTATTAAATATATATTAAATATAAAGGGCTGAAGCTTTATTAATTCAATTAGGCTAGGCTAATATACTGTTTATAATAATCTTAGAGAAAGGAGGATTTAATATATAGTTGGGCGTTTTATATAGAGTGTCTAGATTATATGTCTTTATGTGATCTACTTTTAGATTTCAGCTTATAATAGTATTTTCTTTCTTATTTTTAGTAATATGCTAATCTTAATATAGGGATTATGATATTTTTATTAGTATTAATTTATACTAAGTAAATCTTAGTATAGATTTAAATCGTTACTTATAAATATTAAGAATTAAATAGTTTTTAATAGTATCTAATAATTTTTATAATATTTCTATATAACTTATTTATTTTATTAAAATTTCTATCTATTTTCTTTTTTTAATATATTTCTTTTAAAAATTTAAAATCTTTTCTATTTTATATTTTAATTTATTATTAATCTTTATTATAGATAGTTATATATTATCTATAAATTAAAAAGAAAAGAGATTTAATAATATAGATTAAATTAGTTTAATATAAAATATTAAGTATATATTAGATAAGATATTAAATTAAATTATATATAGTATTAGAATTTCTTTTACTATATATTAGATATAAACTTAATTAAATTTTTTAAATAGATATTAAAAGTATATATTTTATAGATTAAGTTATATTTTATTGTTAATATAATAGATAGATATTATTTAGTCAAATTTATTTTTTTAATTTTTACTATATCTCTTATATAGAAGTAATTATAGATTATATTTATTTACTAATTTTTTATAATTATTTTATAAAAAACTTATTAATAATTAATAATTAAATTATTATTTATTTTAATTTTTTAATTTTTTAATTTTTATTAATATTTAATAGATTAATATAATAACTATAAATAAAAAAGAAAAATAATAATCTTATTAATAAGATATCTTAATTATTAATAGTTATAATAATTATTAGTGGTAAACTTTTTTAATTATTCTATATATAGGTAGTAAAGATTTATTATCTAAGATCTAAATTTAATTTAATTATATTATCTATATTATATAATTAGTTATATTAAATTATTATTTTTTTAAAAAATATTTAAAAATAATTTAAAAGTCTTTTATCTAGAATATTTTATAATAGATTTTTTTTAAATAATATATTTAATAAAATAATTAGTTTTCTAGATTAATAATAAAATATAAAATCAAATTCTATTATTAATCTTGTCTATTATATTTATTATTTATTTAAATATTATATTTTTTAAAATAATAG
>QAGG01000298.1:0-14009 GCA_003138045.1 Penicillium sp. MA 6036 | reverse complement strand
CCTGCCCATCGCAGAGCTGTAGAAGGATGTCGCTGTTGCTTGCTAGCCACTCATTTGACTCTTGAAGCTGTCGCTGCCCTTCCTCAAGTCGTATCTTCTCGGTAGATTTGATAACGTAGCATTCCCACAGGCAGAAGTAGAGGTCGAGCAGTTTGAGGGCTGGTGTAGCCAGGGCGTCGTTGTAGTTTATAAGTTTCATGAACTCCGCCGCAAGGGAACCGCGTGTGCGCACTGGAACCTATGCAGTATTAATGATCTCGTTCGTTTGCAATCGAGGAGGGCCTGACTAACCTCAGTTGCGATGGCTGCACCATCTGAAGATTGCTGTTGGTGGCTTTGCGCCTTGTTCTCATCTTCTGCGTCGTGGGAAATCAGACGCTGTCTCTTAGCCGGCCGCTCACACGGGGAAGGTGAAGTCGGATGGTCCATCGTGGCATCTGGAATAAAACACAAGAGACATTCAACTTGAGGACCTTTTATAGCCTGGCAGTCACACTGAGGCTGCTGTCATTGTCAGCCACGACCGTCCCGACCTGAGTTCGACCGCCTTCAAAAGAGTCAGTGAACGGTTACCTCAGCGGTTACCTCAACTGTTGACGCTCGATCTCACCTGCTGTTCACCCCGAATTACTCAATTTCATGCGGAAAAGAGCAACAGACGAAGCCTCGAGACAAATACTTGTAGAAAACACCTCCTCATAATAGTTTGCAACTGTGTCTTTGATGCATTGGATGGTATAAAACAGCTAGACTTCGTTGCAGCTGAACGTGGCATTACTGTCAATAAACCTGTTCAACGGGGAGATACAGATAACTAATTCCGAGAGTTCATGGCAAGTGATGCTGAGAACAGCCTTCTGGTATTGCATCACGACAGGTGTAGATTTCGCTAACTGTACAAACCACCAAACCTCATCCTCGGAGACCGCCTTAACAATGTTGGACGAGAGTTGTCGGCTTCCATTCTGTTCTGGATGGCCCTCTGGATGCGGTCGTCTCTTGCTAGCTCAAAAGATCTCTTCAAACTGAACCGTTTGAGTCTGGTGTTTGCCAAAAGAGCATTAACAATCCAGAAATGACCATCCTTGACTGCCAACATCAATGGATCCTCAAAAAATTCATTCCAAAGGTTAACATCAATTTGATCATGAAGCAATAGTGTCTGGGCCATCTTCAAGTCACCACCACGCGCAGCAATGCAGAGTGCAGTGTCGTGAGATACGATCGTGCTTTCATTGATGTTCAGACGTGTGCCTTGTTGCACTAATAACCTGACCACATCATTATGGCCGTGTGCAGCCGCTTGGCAGATTGGCGGGTCTATGAAACCCTCCCATTGATCTCCACACTCCCCATACGCAGCAGACAAGCAACCGTGCTCACGCATCCGCGGGATGCGGCAATGGAGATTGGAGAGTGACCTGCAACGCAGAGATTCGGATCGATCCCTGGCACCGCAAGCAGCCGTTGTAGAAGCACGGTATCCAATCTGGTCGCGGCGTGGTGTAGAGATGTAGACGGCATTTCGAATCTCCCACGGCCCCCAATAAGATTGACGTCGATGCCTTTCTTGGCCAACAGCCGTTCGGTTATCTCATAGTAAGACGAGTAAGTAGAAAGCCAAAGCGGCGTATTTCCATCTTTGTCCGTGCAGTTCACATTGGCACGCGGGTGACTCAGAAGCAAATCGACCACTTCAGGGCGATTGCTTTCAACGGCGAGATGGATCGGCGTATAACCTTTCCGGTCCTGGGTGTCTAGCGCCGAGTTTTTTCGTCTTAAAAGCCGCCGGACAGCAGCTACAGAACCATGGGTGACTGCTTGATGCAGCGGTAGCGGAGCGTCCCGTGATGATTGAGTTCCAAGAAACAAGTCGGAGTCGGGGCCGTTGGGAAGGATCATTTTCATCACAGGTTTATTGAACTGGCGTGCCCAGGCCCACGGCGAGTCGCCTGAATCATCCTGTAGATCAGGGTTGCTACCTGTTGACAGCAGAAGATGTACGAGCTCTATCCTGCTAGCGAAGACCGCTAGGTGGAGCGCCGTTCGGCCGTGTTTGTGTTTGATGTCCACTCTGAGTTTGGGTTCTTCTAAAAGTCTCTTGACCATGGAGTAATTTCCATAGTGAATGACATACCACAGCGCAGTTTCGCGCGCTTGATTATGAATGTTGATGTCTAGCTCTCGACGATTGAGCAACAGCTCACGCATTGCGGCGGAAGAGTATTGAAACGCCCTCATCAAAGGTGTTTTCCCTCGGTAAAAGGCATTGATGTTGGCATTGTGCTGGAGCAAAGCCGCCGCAAGATCAACATTGTCGTCTTTCACGGCCAGGTGCAATAGATTGCTGTTCTGGAATTTGATGTTATATCTCCAGATGCTGGGCTGGAGTCTAAAATCAAGGTCTTTGCATGATTTTGCAAGGGCGAATATTGCACTACTTTCCAAATGCGACACAATCCACAGCAAAAGCTCGTTGGGCAGGTCTCTGATGTTCGGCTATAATGTATTAGCTCATCGGTAAGCATGGTAAGAATGAGCTGGAACATACCATAATTGGACAGCGGATTGGAGCTAGAAGCAAATGAAGCGTACGCGAGGGTGAGGTGAGAGATGTGAAATTTGAACATGCGAGGCCTTTATATACTCGCCTCGGCTAAATCCCATGGTCCGCTAGGAGAGTAGCCTGTGTCTCCGTTGAGAGGTGCGTAGCAATCACAAGGGAGCATCAAAGCCTTGCCCACAATGTTTGTGGAGAATCTCTAGAGTCTAGCTCCTGGGATCACCAAAGTTGTTCCTGGTGGCGTGTCAAGGGCCCCGGGAGACCGAATCTGTCTTAGTACCACTTAACGCATCTATCGCCATAAGCGTTGAGGCGAATCACAACCTGCATGCACTTCGGATTTTTGGGAGGCAACTCTCAATTTTGCCGACTATGCTACCCACAAAAGTTGCCAATCCTTCTGCCAATGCATGCTCATCGCAATCCACAGCCACAACTGTAGCTGAACTGGGCAGCAGTGATCTGGAATGATATCCCTTCTCACAAGCCACTGATTGGCTTATACTAGCACATACTGCATCCAAATGCATTCTTCGACGCATCGAATGTTTCAAGGAAGCATTCCGTGTTAGCAGCCACGCAGACATGTAGACAAGGAGCCTACGGCGATGGCATATAAAGCTGGCGAGGGAACGGCGCAGAAATTCCTAACACCAACTCTCATACGAAGCAGTTTCTACCTTTGACCACCACCTCAATGTCCACCGCGCTGCCTTGGAATCCTTTTCTTGTTTGTGAGATAGAAGTCAGCCCCAATGGCAGTCCTGGCTTCTGTTGCGGAATGACGAAGAAAGGCGCTTTGTGCAAAAACTCGATCAAATTTGAAGACATCAAGATAGGCCACCAAAAGTTGAACATTCTCGCCAGAGAGCCGTTCGAAATTTCAAATTTGCAATCTGAGCTCTGCGCTATTGCCAAAGAATTCCTCTGCGCGAGATGGCACCGGCAACGGCAGGCCGAACAGGTTGGCCAGCAGTGGTATGAAGCAGCCGTCCGCAACCAGGCGCGAGTGCCTCATGACTCTATAGTTGCCACTCCACCCATTGTGCATCCGCGCCAGCGTCAGATGTCGCCAGCCTCCAGCAGACGCCTGGCGGAACCAGACAACACTAACCGGCCATTCTCTCACGGGCTCAGACAAGGCCCGCCGGTGCCCTTGTCGACTAGCGCTGAATCCGTGCAATCATTCCATCCCTTTGTGACTGCCGAAATGCTGCGGACCAACAGTGTATCATGGCACGTTTCGCCGGCTCGACCCGCTATCCTGACCTCGGTCACTAATATCTGGGCCGGTGTTCAGGACTTGTCGCTGCAGAGTCTCAGCTTGAGTGAAGATGTCGACGAGATTCACTGTGTGTTTTGTTTGGCCGAGGACGAGAACAAGCAAACGAGTGCGTGATCATGCGTTTCGATCGGTGCCAAGCAAATTGCCATCTATCCTGCGCGGAAGCGTGGTTGGAAAAGCGACGGGCAGGCTTTGGCACGTCGTGCTGTGTGTGGTAAGTATAGATGATCTCAGTTCTGCAATGTCGGGATGCTGATAAATGCAGTCGAAACGAAGGAAGTCTAGACGCCTTGATTCGTCCACTACGAGGCCCCTCGGCAAGCGAACCATCAGCCGATAGAGAGCCTGTCACCGTCAGGCATTCAGCACCAAACAAACCTCGTCAGAGTCAGCTGCCTCAGCGATCAATGGGATCCCCACGGGTGTCAGTCGAGCAGAGTGGGCCTCGTCGCTCAGCCAGAGTGGCAGGGGCTCATCTACCGGGAGACCCGTCTATCTCTGCACCCAATTTTGGCGAATCGAGCAAGCCGACATAACTCTTGGTCGGGTTATCAAATAGGTGGCACAGATCGCCCCGGCCAGTGTGACTTTTAGGGTAATGGAAGTGGTTGTTCCACTACCGGTATTCTCTAAAAGCAAGACTGATACGGATATTCCCCATGTATACAGAATAATTCCAATATGGTCCAACAGGAGGAAAAAAGAGAGGAGCTAATTTCTCGAGCCAAGCACGTAGTGACAAAAAGTAGAAGTGCCAAAACAAAACAAATTAGCTGAGAGAGAGATCAAAGCTGCGATCCCTTGCTTGAAGATCAGGAGCACCGAGATATATAGAAAACAAAATAGAGCAGGATTACACTGCCGCAGAAATGGAACTTCGGGTGGACAGCCGTTGGTGTGGACGAGCTTGTATTTGAACGCGCGACGGGGCCTCGAAGAACAATAGCCGGCTTCCATATGACAAATAAATAATCACTGAGTATTTAATTGCGACCCAGGCAGGCGATAAAGCTTTTCGAAATAGACGGGAAGGAAGGTCTTATTACTAGCAAGAATAGGGTAGTAGATTTGACGAAATGAACAATCTTTATAGGCCATCGTTTCTTTCAATCTCTCGATCATTCGCTGGATATCCCGGGCCGTGACGCGTCAGTTGTTGTCTCTGGTGCCCGTAGCCTCGGCGTTCGAGCGAGCTGCGGTGGTGTGGTCATCGTTAAGCCGAGCCAGTCTTCTGGTCCGAGGCGCGGTGGTCGAGTCAGATTTTTCCGACCCGTCAGCCGTTGTCGTTCCTCATGCGGTTGTGTGAAGGGGCCCGTGGTCCGCCACCCTACCCCGCTCAGTACAAGCACCCTGTATATTCAGTGCCTTGTATAAAGATGCGCTCGAAATCAGTTCCTGGAGTATATTGATCACCAAAATCTCTTTGTAGCCAAGAAAGTGTTCAAATTTATCGCAATCAAACACCAAAATATCGTATAAATCGATGAGCTTTTTGTTAAAAGGCCATTGGTGAGCACGCTATAGAGGTACCTCCAGTCTTGGTGGCTATACCGTATTCAAACATCCCATGGAGGCCAATAGCATATGGCTGTTCTCGGTACGCAAGTTTCAAAAGAAGCTCATGCCATTTCTACGTGCATATGATGAAATCAGGGTTTGGCATACAGGATAAGAACTCAGCTTCAAAATTTTTGAAGACAGTTGATATTACGCAGAATAGTACATGAGCATCATTTAACGCGCTTTAAGTTTTTTGTGATGGGGTGACCTTGATTGCGTTCACAGGCAGTTTATACGCTGGTTACGACAGCTAAAGCCACTAAACAAATGTAATAGCCAATAGTAAGCACAGGTAATTACTTTAAAGGCAATATATGCTCTCCTGCCATTTGACTCACAAACTTGTGTTGACAGATTGCTTTTTGTCTCGGGGTGATAAGTGTCATCGGCAAGTCCCTTTCCTCGGAATTGTTACATATTTTTGATTCTGACAATTACTGTTTTGCTTGAGTTTCCTTTCTTGAAGGCCATGGTTCTATCGCCAAAATAGGTGCTTCGAAAGCTTGCTGTATGTGGATATCGTATAGTAATTCTGGATACATGCTGTGTGATGGAAAAATCAGAACCTCGCAGAACTTGTCATCTGACCACGACGGCCCGTACCTGGGGGAAAGGTGCAACCGGACATCTGCTACTCCTCAGCCTTATTTACTCAGAATAGCGTCTAATCTCTTCCAACCAAACACCGAAAGTCAGCCACCGGAAAACCTTTTTATTTGGAAAGATGTGTAAATGCCTGAAAAAACTTGTTTCCTTCATTTTACCGGCGCAAGGAGATTAAGAAAGCGGAATCCCAGATCAATCAAGCGGAAGACCAAACGGACAGCATGAAAATAGCTCGACCGTCGACTTCTAGCTAGCCAGCAATCCAACCACTCCGGTCAATCGAAACCTTCCAGCCGAAAGACCTTTGGCAAACTGCCTATGATCAGGTCGATGAGAAGCAGCAGCAGATTTTGTTACGCACAAAAAACTCTTCCGAGTCAAAGGATAAGAAATCTGGCTCGAGATAGCTGATCGACGAGATTATCCAGTAACAAAACTGCAATACGAGGTGTCCTGATACGATATGGATACGAGCGAGGAATGTGAGATGTGCCTGATATGGGTATGGTGATATTCAGACTAATCGCTGGTCCCCCTAAGAGGATTCAGCCCCTCCTTTTCTAGGGGATCCCTTCGTGCTTATGCAGGCAGGTAAGCGAGGTGATGTATCAACAGACATCTCCGGTGGTGAATAGGCACCTCCTCCACATTCCCTATACCTTATTGTGTGGTTGCCGTAACAGTGCTAGTAATTCATTGAATTCTTTTCCCACTCATGACTTCCATGCCTCAAGTATGGAGGCCTTCGATACCGCAGCTCAACCCTGGATTCCTCAGACTGAATCTTCACGTTAACCCAGTAGGCTCGAGCAGATTCAGGAATGATGTCCCCAGGCTTTACTCCAGTTGACTCTATATCAATCAGTCTCTTTAAGGCCACAGTTGCTGCAGATGCCCAGTAGTCATCTTCTGGTCGTTTGTAAATTATATGGAAGATATCACGACGGACCTGCCAATCGCGACATTTGGCCGCAGACCACAAAAGCGTAGGCAAAACAGAGTACCTGTAGCTAAACGGCGAAATCGTGATGTCGCTAAAACCCGTGGTTGAGTCTGCTAGGGTTCGTGCAATTTTTGTGATATTCTGAAACTGATCCAGGTGATCATCGTAAACCATCTCATCTGGTCGTTGGCTTCTAGCGACAGCCAGCTTAATTCCAATGGCATCGATCAATAATGAGAAAACCATGAGTGAATCGCAGTCCTCTGGCGCAAGACCATTCAATTCAACGAGCACGGCTAGAAGGTGACTTTTACAGAGCCGAAGCTTAGTCAAAACTAGTGCCGCGCCACGGCCGATGGCGCTTGCTGGTGAAATATCAAAACCGCAAGTACTGTAGTCCAGTATCAATCCCGAGACGACAACTGAGAAGTTTTGGACAAGGTCCATCTGATCAGCACCCGAAGGCGGGGTAATCTTTGATAGGGGGACTGTTGTATTTGGGAATGTCCGATACCCGCTATTGAGTTGCTCGGAATTTTCAACAAATAACGCGGTATAAGAGCAGAAGGACCAGTAAACGTGCATCTGAGAAAAAGCCTGTCTTATGGCTAGACCAATAGCATCAGTACCTCGCTGATCATCCCAGACTTTGAAAAGTTTATAGCCGGAAGCAAGGTGACGACGAGCAGAACAGAGATCTCCCTGGAATATAGTAAGGAGGGTAAAAGTCAAACATGTGACTAACACTACTTGCTGGTGGGTGCGGTTTGAGTTGCAAGGATCTTCCCGAGCGAGACTTTCTCGAAGACAAGCAATGGCTTTTGTAGAGTGCCGAAGAACCAGACTGGGCCCCCGGTCTTCTTTAAATGGAACGGGTTCCATCTGGGTATGCCACGCACTCATAGCGATCGAAGCATGACGGATAGCAGGATGATTTTCGCACATTTGGAAAAGCAATCCTTGCCAGAATGAGTTTTGAAAGTAATGCGAGAATCGTACTGCTGTGCGGTTGTGGTAGAGATCCAGATACCATAGCTCGTTCTGATTGAGGTCGATCTGGCAGGCACTTGCCAAAGGCAGAGGAACAGTCGTGACCAATGCCCGAACTTTCGAGCAACATTGGATTTGCAGAGCTTCATTGTTCTGATTCTTGGCTCTGGATTCACGCCACTCGCGCGTTCTCTTATCAACGGCTTGTTCATAACCGTCGCATTGCCTGCCTGTGCTCGTACATCTGAGACAAGCGGGACGTGTTTCGTCACATTTCTTATGTCGTATCCTTTACAACGCTTAGTTGCTGTGCGAGATCAAGTTTTGGGGCGACTCACTTGCACGTTCCACAGCCTGAGCGAGATTTTGAGTGCTGGGATCTTATTCTGCGCAGAGCGTGTTGAGGCATTCTGCTTGCAAAGAATAGTAGGAGGACTATATTCGGATGAGTGGCATTAACTGCCGGAGTGGATCAAATCCCGTCGTTGAGTATTGATTGGGGACCACGTGATGATAAGTCACATGTGTGTCGTGTCATCGTCTTATCGGAAAAGTTGTGCCATCAACGTACAGAGGAAAACTCTGATAGCTCAGCACCCAGAAATTGCGAATCTCAGTAGCCCTACTGATGATGTGACGGAAAGCTGGTTAGCTCACAGGTACACCTACTATAGGCGCACATCTGTATTCCCACCTTTAAAGAATAGGAGAGAGAAGTGTTGTGAAATGAGGCCGGTGCAGATCAGGAACCAAGCCGCACCGTCGGAATTAAGTCCGAGGTATCAATATGGACAACCCAAGCTGATTTCCAATCAACTTGGCTCATTGCTGTATATATAGGCTCATGTATCCCTCTGGAAGAACAACTCAATTTTATACCTCTGAACAACAACAATTACCTCAGACACAGAATATCGGTAAAGAGTAAGAAATGAAGCTCGAGCCGAGAGAGTGTCATACAGAAGAGCGACCAGAGTATGCACTACCATATCGAACCTAATATTTAAAAATCATCATTTCGCACTGTTTATCAACTTTTGCATTCGTGAGGAAACAAAGATCCCCACTATGACGGGGATGGTTTACCGTTGGCCGCCACTTCACCGCCCGGGAGTCACCCGCACTGTACATCACCATCACCAACTCTCAACTGTCACTCACCTCCAGCCCTCACCATCAACAAACCCACATATCAACACGACAACACATCAAAATATCAACACCATCAACACACCGTCACACCACCCACTTACCGTCGAAATTCCGCATCTCCCCACATTTGGACAAATCCTGCTGCCACTGCGAGCCAGCAGAGACAAGCATTCACAGCAATGGAGACTAGTTTGGATTTCCGCCGCCACCGAGATCGGCCTCCCCGCTTCCAGCCATGACTTGATGCTCTACTTCACACTA
Organism: Penicillium sp. MA 6036; assembly: GCA_003138045.1. Classification (NCBI taxonomy): domain Eukaryota; kingdom Fungi; phylum Ascomycota; class Eurotiomycetes; order Eurotiales; family Aspergillaceae; genus Penicillium; species Penicillium sp. MA 6036. The sequence goes on along the minus strand of QAGG01000298.1, from coordinate 4,649 downwards.
CGTGGAAGTGAATGTCCATTCTCGAAGCCCAGGGCGTGAAGTGCATTGTTCGAACCAGAGTCATGCACGGTGGCGTCTACATACAATACTCAAGTCATTTCACACCATGTCTTATTAGATTCTTGATGTCTATTGATTGTTTGGAGCAGGTATTGGCTTCTTCGAGGTCTCAGACGGACCCGAATACTAGTCTCTGACACCACGAAGAGGTGCCTGCAATCGCCAGAGGATCAGGACGAGGACCGCGGCGCCACGGGTCGCCTAATGAGCACAAATTTGATAACTCAGGGCTCAAGGCTGCATGGAAGCTCAAGATTATACAACACAGGGCTCATTGGCTGCGAGGGAGAACTTGTTGACGCAGCACTCTCCTGCGGGTCTCAATTGGTAGCGCAGCGTCCCCTTGCGAGGCATACTCGATAACGCGGAGCCCGTCCGGCGAAGAGTATTTGGTAACGCAGATCTTTCACGCGAGTCTCTGTGCATGTTCTGAGGAGCGACCCGTACCTTTTCCAGTATGCCAATGAACAAAATTTCTTCCTCAATGAGCTGAACCTTCTGGGTCAGGCTGCTGCTACAAATCTTGCTTGTGATGAAAAGTTCCGAAGCGGTATTGGCAGACTACTTGATGAAGCTGTATTCGGAGCCTGTGTCCCTTGAAATCATCAAGCTATTTTCGAACAAGCGGCTACATTAATTTTCAGCAATGTCGGCTACAGCGCATGGATATTATCAGACAATCAGGCTCTAGCTCGAGAGCACATCAATCTTCTCATCTCAACCTCTACTATATATACTTATTAGTAAGCTTTCTTAATTGTAAAATTGAGATCAATCAGAACATTGGATGAAGTTTCAAGTTCAGCATGAAAATCAAAACCATTAAATAGAGGTTTACGTATGATCTCCAGCCACACTACAAACCTATCAACACAAAATATTCTTCGCGACTCTCCAATAAAAACGCACCCTTGATAGTCAACTGTCACTCGATCATCCTCATTTTAGTATGTGGATTAGATGAACCCGCTCTGTCACCGACCGACCCCTGGGAATTTGATTTTGAGAGAACACATCAAGATCCAGAGTCTTGAACTGGCCTACTACGATCGGATCATCAATTGTCCGTCTATAAATAAATGATTACTCTCATGCCCCGAGAATCTAATGCCAAAAAAAGAAGCAGAAGAAATTGCTGATGATATTGTGAGGGGCAGGTTTTGATTCAAGAATGGAAAGTAATAGCCTCTCTGGACATAGTTGAACTCTACAAAGTAATTGCTGGAAGCTTCCACTGGGTAGGGCTCCGAAAGGAATAAGATTATTCATGAATATTCATGAATAATTGCGAATATGAATTATATGAATTGCATAATATGAATATGAATAACAGACTTATTCATATTCGCAAAATTCATGAATATATGAATAATTCATATATATTCATATACCGAAAGAGCATACATTACCGTTCATGTTGGTACATCGCAATACAACAACAATAGTCCATGGGCTTAAACTCCATGACACACAACTTATCACTTTAAGATATTAAGTCCCCTTGTATTTGAATATTGACACAATCCCTAGCCTTAATAACTATTTTTGGTACTGTCCCTTTAATAGCATAAGCCATCGCATCGTCTCTGCATTTAGACAGTGTCTCCTGAGTCCCAATACATCTCTGGCATTGCTGAATTCGCGTTCAATCCCTACCTCCGCTGAGGGAATTGGCAAGTAATCCTGAGCTGCCTTTGCCATAAGTGGGAAACTAAATACATTCGCCTTCCACCACTTGAGAACCCATTCCTCGTCTGCATCGTCAATCATATGGTGGGACCAACTCACTGGCGGCGCATCTAGATATCTATCAATGTCTGAAAGAAGCGTCCGCTGTGATGGCTGTACTTTTCGCAACGTCCTCCACATAGTCTCGGACATACCCGGCGGGCGCTCCATTACACATGACATGGACGGCTCGTGCGGATACTCCTTTTTCAAGAACTCCCGCACTTGAGAAATGATCATTCCCGCATCTTGCGCGTTCATCTGCGTTCCGATCAAAGACGATTTGATCCGCGGATCCAGGACGGAGGCCACGTAGTATAAAAGATTGGTGTCCATCTTCCTTGCAAATTTGTTCATCTTGTGTATTCCCCTTCCCACCGCATTTCGTATCTCGGTGTCCACATCTTCAAAATCTCCTTCTGCTTTTTGAACGTCGTCAAGCAGATCATCTAGACTCCAATAGATGGGTAGACTCTCAACAATCGTCGGACATGACTTTGACACCGAGTTCGTGTGATCCCAAAATGGCTTAAGAACTTTCGCTACTTGTTGAAGAATGGACCATTCATTATCGGTCAGCTGAAGTGCGTGAACTTCTGGATGCATCCGAACGAATTGTCCGAGTTCTTTCTGTAGCCGAAGGGCGTCTGCAATCATGATATAGGTTGAGTTCCATCGGGTGTCAACATCGTAGCCGACTTGCTTCCCTGGTGACACTTCTTTCCAAGATTGGCGGCGCTGCGGGCTGCGGGCAATCCATAGAATTAGCAGCCGGATCTTCATAATTGCTCCTTTTGTGCTGTGAGCAGAGGTGAATGTTGGGCTGCTTTCCGTGGTCATTTCATCCAGTATAATCTTTGCCTCTCGAGCTGAGCCGGCCCTCAGGGAAGCCAGCACGTCCCTGCAAATGAGGTTAATGACGTGAGCAAGACAGGGAATGAAGCTTTGCCGTCCTCGGAACCGCATAAGAGGTCTGATGCGAAACTGGTCGTTTTTATCGTCGTATTTCTTGAGAAGCTCCGCATGAAGGCTATCGCATAGGGTTCCGTTGTTGGCAGCATTATCCCCTGTGATTGTGAGGAGCTTTGGCGCGACGTCCAGTTCCTCGAGCATTTTCATCACGATTTCCGCAAGATTCTCCCCAGAGTGCGGTCCACATATGTCAGTGAACTCAAGAAGCTCTTCGCGCTTCTCAAACTCGGGTGAGATCCAATGGCCAATGATGCCCATGATCGCTATCTGATTCTCTGATGTCCAAACATCAAGGGACAACGCAAGTGTGCGACTACTGCGGGCTAGCTCCTGTTTCACGCGATTCCTGTTCTTCCGAAAATCTTCCTTGATTCTGTTGAAGAGAGTGTCGGCCGTCTTGATGGGTAATGTAGCCCCTGTCGCTGCAAAAAGTGCCCTGAACGCCGGATGCTCCACCACCGTAAAAGGTTGTCTCGTCTGAACGACCCATTGTATCAGCATTTGTTCTAGGCCCGCCCTTTCACTTGCCGGCCTCAAAAACTGATCCAGGGTCGTTTCGATGTTTGACGATGACGTGATGTCAGATCCAGACCTGATGCGGTGTTTGGTCTGGAGATGGGCTAACAAATTCGAAGTGGAGCCATAGCGTGCCGAGTCCCTGGACGACCAACTACACTGCCTGCAGACCAAGAGCCGATCTTTTTTCGGTGGCCCGCCCCTTCGACGCCAGGTGTTGTCTAATTCTGTGATCCAGAAATGCTCGAGGGTCCAGCTAGAATAAGACTTGACTTTACGTCTCTTGCAAGGCGGTGGGCTACTCCGGTTGCTAGCTAATCCCGATAACTCGGGATCTAGCGGAGCGGGCGAAGAGCTGGGAATATGTGAGGACCGCACGGATGGTGACGTCCCTTCGGCTCCTGTAGACTCGGATGGTGCTGGCGAGCAGGGGCTCTCCATTTCAAGGGTATTCCCTTCCCATGGCTCAGGGAGTAGGGAGGACGTGCCATTGTTGAGGGCATTGTAGTCGCGACGCGGAAGACCACGCGTCTTTCGCACAAATGGGTTAGGTGAGGATGTCATTCTGTGTTTGTCCAGTGTCAGTGGTCTAAGTGGTACCTGGGAGCGAGGCATGGCACACTTTCAGTATCATTCATGAGTCGGAATTGAAAAGTCAGAATGAAACAACGAGGGGGAAAGTGCAGCTGTGCTTTCGCCCGATGTAATTTCATCGAAGTGGAAAGTTGATAGGTCTTTTCTTCACACGCGGCGGTTTCTCACTCGCGATTCTCGTGGTAAACAAACTATGATCTGGATGATAAGTGACCTGGATTGGCATGATAAACGCGTTTTTACGTGTCAATAGAGGTGTTTATATCATATATGAATTTTGGAGCAGACCGAACGGGAACAAGAGGAGTTATAGTAGTAGATTTAATTGGAGCAGCAAAGGTGAGGAAAGACGCTTTGTAGATATATATAATTTCGCTCGACTTTCTGTAGCAACCTTTCTTGTCACTAAAATTAGACACTTACCGGTAAGAAATCGCTTAAATAATTCGCAAAGAATGTGTAGAGCTTACTGAGCCCTACAACATAGGATATAGGCCTCAAGAACATGATTTGCATAGGAGATCTTTCCTACTTCTGCTTGGCCGAGGCCGACGTGGCATCTGAAACATATGTCGAACTGAGGGGTGGTATTTTACCACTAAGGACAGGGTTATTCATCAAGTACCCATTCCCTCTTTGTCTCTGTATGGTAAACGGGGTACGCTCGGCATACCAGCGTTGTAACACGCTAGGAACGACTCCTGAGATCTGATAACACTTCAACAGCAAGATCCAGATAGAACAATCAAGGCATCTCAATGGGACACCTCAATACTAGT
>QAGG01000297.1:0-14027 GCA_003138045.1 Penicillium sp. MA 6036 | reverse complement strand
AAGGCCAAAACCCGCGGTGGGTTGCCCATGGGCGGGTAAGGAAATTGAAAACCCAACCCAAACCCGCGTTTGGCGAGGTCTAGGCAGGACAGGACTCAAGTGGAATCGGCCTGCCCTGGGGGGGTGTGTCAGTGGTAGTTTACCACTAAGCCCGTTTGGGACAGGATCCACAAGAGAAGCTTACTAAGAAGCAAGCCCCTGAGTCTGGTATGTATATAACAGGCGGACGGATGTATTTAGAGGAACAGCTGTTTAGTGATAATCCATTGCTACGTACGAGACCTTACCGATTGATCAATCGTCGACAATATACCTGAAGTATACAGGATGTTTGGAGAAATGATCTGCGGGACCCACATGGTGCATATGGGTTCCCCTGAACGCGAGGAAGCCCGTTCCTTTTGCTTCCTCGCGCTACGTCTTGTATCTAGAGTCGACTATAGCTTTCTTTAATATTGATCACTCATCTACGGATACGTGAGACCCTCACACTTTAGCTCCTGGGACCATTTCCTGGTTCCAGGAAATTGAGTTCTGCCCCTGGGATCTCCACTATACGATCCTGATTGAATACGAACTGGTTTTGGGAACACGATGGCTGGATCTGGGAGCTGTCGCGCTCCTGGGACCCTACTTCTGGATTCTAGAGTCAATATTCTGCCTTCTGAGGTCGCGGAAAGCCCTCACAAGACACCTTCACCAGGCCTGCGCACAAATCTGCGTCATTCGATTACTCCAGGAATTAGCCATAACCCCAGGAGCCGCACTTGAGGTTTCAGGAGGTGATGAAACTGTCAACAGGAACATCACTTTGGTTCCCCGAGGTGAAAGTACTAGACCCCAGAAGCTACGTCGGAATTCCTGGGGGCTACGTGGCTCCCAGAAGCTGCTTTCTTGCCCCCAGAAACCGCACTAAAGCCCCTGGAAGCAAGATAGCTCCCAGGGCCATGTCGTGGATATACATGAAGCATACAGAACGAATGGAAATATGTCTGCGCAGGACCCTCATTATGTACATTCCCCTGAACGCGAGGAAGCTACCTTTCTTTTGCTTCTTCGCGCTACGTCTTGTATATAGAGTCGACTATATCTCATTATAATATTAATTATTCATCTACGAGACTCAGTTCTTATCTACGTATACGTGAAACCCTCTTAGTTCCTGAATGAATACGAAATTGGGTTAGGAACGCTTTTGCTGGACCTGGGAGCCGTTGCACTCCTAGGGCCGTATCTCTGAGTCCTGGAGTCAATCTTCTGCCTCCCAGAGTAGGTTGTTAACTCACAAAACACCTTCACCAGACCTACGCACAAAATTGAGTCATTTGATACCCAGAAGCCTAGCCTATGGTTTCGGAACCGCACTTAAAGCTCCGGGAATTAATCGGGTATCGCCAGGAATAAGCCGTTGACTCCCCGAGGCATAGTGATAAGGTCCCAGAAGCTACGTTGGGTCTCCTGGGGGCGCCATGGCTCCTAGAAGCGACGCATGTGCTCCTAGAACGGAGACAAAGCTTTTGGGAGCAGAACAACTCCCAGGGTCAAGACAGGGCTGATAGAACCATATCCAGATACGCGAAGTTTTCCGGACAGTCGAGATAAAAAGCCTCATAAGCTACATTTGATTTCTTGTGACATTCCTAGATGGCTCACATGTTTCCACAATCGGCTTCTTGAAGTCTTCACGAACACCGATTTGGCGGATTTTGCGCAATAAAGGTCACTGATCATTACATATCTTTTACATCGAGCCACTCCGAGGATGAGCATCAAGGTGAGAATATTGGGATCGGCCAAAATCGGCGGGCTAGTCAAAATTATAATCGGTGAATTATCTCGTCACTGTAATAAAAACAATCCGTTGCAGGACGCTTCTGCCGGGTTTCACTACTAGTTCCAACTACCACCTCTCTTTCTCTCATCCCTCGAAGAATCGTCATGATGGTCTGCCATTGCTTTTGATCTTGAATGCCCCCGTCTGATCCTTTCACACAGCCGTACACTGACTGCTGGTCGGCTCAGTGTGCGTACTCTTCTAGTGACCGCGTAAGCCACGTACGGCAAGATGCGCGAGAGACATAATGACCGCTAAAACTCCGAAAGCCGCCTGCCCAACGGCTCCATAATACATAGTCTTGTAGTACGGAAAATGACCCTCACTGCCAAATAACTCAAATGATGTCTGAAAGCCGTGGACCTTGCTGGCAACATAACTCCCCAAGGATAGAACGATAAATCCGACGACAAGTTGAGTGCAGACGTAGTAAAGTCGATACCTGCGATCTTCTCGCAGGCATCTTGGGTGGATCGCAAGGACGATCCCGAAGATGGAAAACGGGGCTGAGATGAGGGCCACAAGCACCATGCCCACGACGACGTTGTCCATGAGGTTTTGGAATGTGATGTCCAAAATAGAGTCGCTTGAGGTGGCGAGGTCGGATTTTGCGCGGTCTCGTAGGATGACCGCAAAACGTACAGTGGCCGAACTGAGACCGGCAAGAGCCAGCCAGGCGATGGAAAGGAAAAGGAAGGCAAGACGCATTCGAATTGTGGCTGCCGAAGTATTCAGAGGCATTGTGCCCGCAAGAAAGGATTTTTCCGAATGCAGGCAGGTGAGGCAGGTCTCGTTGAAGAGCAGCAGAATGATGAAGCAGGTCAATCTTCGGGCACCGTGAACTTATGTGCTATGGTCTCTTCACATAAATGCTGCCTTAACAAACAATGGCCCAGCTGATAGTGAGCCGTGCTAGGTGCCTTTGTCATGCTTTGTTGCCTCAGTGGTAATCCTTATAGGCATTCTCTCGGTAAGAATGTTTCAGGTAGAAGCACTATCTGTATCCTTTAGATCGACGGACACGAAGACCGTCGCGGATCCTTGGTATCCAGGCAGCTCTAGAAATTACCCCGTGTATTCCTAGCATCTACTGTCCTGTGAAACACAGCCACTATATTATCATCATCTCCAAAGTGATGCATTGTGCATAATATAAATTGAGGCAACAAATCAACATCCGCAGTGCTCCCGGGAGCCGGCATTGATATTGGTAATCCGCGAAAATTGGATAGTGGATATATCTTTCGTGGTGGATATCAAACATTTAAAAGCTCATGGTCGTCCCATGGTTGATGCTACTATGCCCTTCTTTTGCTCTATTAACCTGCTAGTACAGCACCATTACCAGCAAAACCCCAAAAAATTATCATGGATTATAAGCTGCCACAGGCATCAAAGAGGTCCAATACTCCAGACACAGAAGAACACAATGGACTTATATGGCAAGCTGGTATCTTTATTTTAGAACCCCTTTTCGAGGAATCCATCAGCTGACTATCTATCGCATGGAGGCAATGAATCGACTGAAAACTTCCGTCGGGTCGTTCGTCCGTTTATCCACGAAAATCGCGGCGACTCAAGCCAGGTTCTACAGCCGTCTGTTGACCAATCCATTGGTTCTGTAGCTACAGAGGTAGCTACTTCTGTTCGCAGCTCGAGGACCTATACGATGTCTCCAAGCGCGATGAAGACTGAAAATCAAGACCTAGCTCCACTGAACGCGAGAAAAAGAGTAGCCGACTCCTCAAACCTCCCACGCAAGCAACATCGACACTCATCCTCCGCATCTCAAATACAAGGCTGCTCACAACTAGCGGCCCAAGAGATGCATCGAATGAGACCCCTTACCCTTACAACAACTAGTAGGAAATTAATTAGCGATACAATCCAATACCTACAAACGCTATCCGACCGAATCTTGATCGCCGACACCATCTCCTCCACGGAGTGGGTCACGATGCATCTCGCCACGCAATTGCTACAGAGCAGGTACGAAGATATCCTTGCGAGGGAAGAGATGGAAGCAAGCGATGTGTCCGAGTACAATTTCCCACCGACACAGCCAGAAGAGAGGTGCCGGAAGTGTGCTGCCGCGGATGAGGAGCGGCTGTATGACTGAGGGCTGTTCCTTCTTATCAGTTTGTTGGCATATTTTGATAGAATAGCTGGTTTTAAAAGTGAGGGAGCAATTATATGTGCCTAAATGTCACCATATTAACTAAGATGAACCAATAGGGCATCGTTTATAGACTATAATAGACTCTAGTATTGGTAAGACAAGAAAACCTAGAGCATCGAGACCCAAACCAGCCGTGCCAGTATTCGTCGGACGATAGTGAGAGATCGACTCAAAGTGCTGAAAGGCGAGCTTTCAAGTCAAAGGCTTGCTTGATAGTTTCCGTCTTTTTATTTTTGGTTCGTTCTCGGCCGTAGGAAACCTAAAAATACACCCTAGACAGAATTCCCTCACTAGGAAGCATTTTATAGGTAACAATATCGTGGGGAAGTTGAGTTAGGGGCCAACATGCTGAGCAGTGTCGCCATGCGTCAATTCGTGTGAGAATCCTCAATTAGCTCGAGACTCATGTTCGTGACGGCTGAACAGCTCACTATTTGTCGTAAAAGGTCATCCGTGCCGGCAACAGTTTTGATGTAAGCCCCGTGGCTCATCAGCCTTATGACAGTCGGTCGAAGCTGCCATTCCTATCATTGACGAAAGACCAACCTAACACTGCATGTATAAATAAATAGAGTTCCACTTTCTCTCTTAGTTCTTGCACTTATTGAATTAGGGAACACACTCCTGTAATCATGTCACCCAAGCCGTCCAAAGACAACATGATATGTGACCTTGGCACTATCAAAGCTCTATCTCAGCTCCCCATTTCAATGTCGGCCCCCACCACCTGCGAGAGTTATACGGCGGCCACCACGAAACCAACCGGACTTCACTGCCGCAGCAGAGGGAAGATTATCACGGGGCCTCCCAAAAGCCTTTGTCTTCCTCACTTGTGTGGACTGGAAAACATTGCATCCGTCTTGGTTGTAAGACAGGAGTCGCCATGGGGTACCTATCGGAAAGTCACTACTTATGAGATCGCTGGCAAAGTTACAATTGCCACACGCCGCACCCGCCCGTCTCGCATGGTAGCCATCCGGACATACGCGAAAGAGAATGCTCGAAGGTTGATAAACAGATTCGGACGTCTGGAACATATAAACGTTCTCTCTTTACATGAATGCTACATGCACGAAAATCTTGCGTTCTTCTTGGTTGATGACTTGCCCCTGATGCTCGCGCATGTTGTCGCTTTTCCATCTGTTTATCCCAGCGAGACAGAATTGGGATCCATTATATGCCAGGTTAGTCTCTCTTGCCCTTTCGATGACCTGTTTTGACCTTTTAGATCCTCGATGGTGCTGGCTATTCAATTTTGTTTGGCCTTGCGCACCAATCACTGCCCTGTGATGATATATTATTTTGCGTTGATGGGATCATCAAGATAGGTTGGTTGGTGGCCGCATCCTTGCATTATCTGACTAATATTTCGCAGCAAGTTTGGACCTTTGTATAGATTGCACGCCAAAGCAATCTGAAGCCGCATATATTGCGGCCCTTCCGTCGATCACGATGCGGCTCATGCATAAATATGACAAAGACCAAGGCGTTGTTGGCGTGAATGATCTGGAGCGGTGGCCAATCGATTCTGCTGCTGTGGGTTTTTTGTCTGCTACCGAGACGGCAGGATCAATCAAGTCTCTCAGAAATATGAGTTCTCCTAATAAGTTTCGTGTTTTACTAATATCCAAATAGCAACCCCTGTTGGCGGGGAAGCACCGCCCAAGCGATGATCTGGTTGTTCTCGCAAGAGCAGCTCTGCTCTCCAGTAGTTTGAATTGTATTTAAATCCCGATTCTAAAAAGTGCTAAGGGACAAAGATATGGTGCACGACTCTTTATATATTGGCGAATTCTCGTGATGGTTACACGGCTTCACCAATATGCAACATTCTACGCGTCTCCTACAGTTCTCTTGCTCCATATTAGGGTACTTTGTTTCTTCCACGACATAAAACATTGTTTTGCTCTGATCAAATTCTTCTAATTTGCGCTCCGGCAATCCCCTGCTACATATTTAATGTTACTTTGCTCGTGAAAAGTCAAAGGCTGACATTAAATTCCGTGGCCCTTTGGCGGCATTCACAACCTTTGAAAATCTGAGTATAAAGGATTTCATGCGGCCCGCCTCTGTTCGATCAAGAAGTCTCATGCATGCTTTTGGAAGAGCTCACAATATCTCGCTTATTATAGCAGCACTACTAAAGCCCATGGTGATGTTTACGCTATTGGTACCATACTTGCACCACAGCACAAACTGCGGTTCTTTTCCCGTTACGAATGGGCAGAGCATAATTTCGTATCGCGTGAGAAATATCAACAAAGTCTTAAAGACTATGTTCGGCCTTATCAAGAGCGGCTATCCAATAGCCAAGCATTCTCAAGTAACCAGGCACCATTGGATCAGGGCTCAAAGGTTGCGGAACTGATCGTGCAGGTCTGTTCGAGCCGAAAAACAGTACCTCACCACAATAATGAGGTTGAAAAATATCGTGAGAGTGGTGGGTCTTAACTCAGCTTGATTCTATCGTGAATGAAGCTAAACTGGATCATCTAGGCACTACTCCATTTGATCCAGGTTCCTTCTAAAAAGCCCATCGGCATGAATTTCCGATGCTCACAGGTGTTGCACGGGATGTCCTTTCGATCCCAGCAACAGGTGCGGGCGTTGAGCCACTGTTTATCTCTACTCAGGGTATCTGTCACTCTCGCCGAGGATCACTGAAGCCTACAACGATACAGGATTTGGTGATGTTTATGTGTGCAACTAAGTTTGACCTCGGAGAGGAGGAGTTAGAAGCCTTTAGGCAAAGAAAGAGAAACAGCGGATGAAAAGAAGGATGCATAGAATCCCCAAGAAAACCTTGATCCTATCAGCGATGACGAGGGGGATCCACGAATTGAAACTAGGGAGGCTGAAATCGATGCCGATATGCCTACTCAGCTTACTTCTAGCCAGGAGCAGTTGAGTCTTTTACAGAGTGCTTCTAGCGACGGAGAACTTGGTTTAATAACTAACAGAGAATCGGGTGATGATGAGGAGGAGGAGGCGGAGCACCTCTTGCCAAGGGACTACTCCCTAGAGCTCTCATCAGGGAGAGTTTGTAGACCTTCTAAACGTCTAAGAGGATATGATGTATATTGAAGACAGTTCCATACTCTAGAATGCAGTACACCAAGGAATAAGCACACAATCAGAAAGGCTGCTACAAGAATCAATCTACAGGCGTAACCTTGATGCAATTAAATACAGCAAACTCTACATAATTCCGTGCACATTACAGTGTCCCCACTTTAGACCAATTGGAATGTCCAGGACGTCCAGGTGGGCGGACTGGGTGCCCCTCAACCCGCCCACTGGACACCAGAAGGGTGTCAAAACCCGCCCATGGACCGGTTTACACATGTCCATCGATGGGTCAATTGGACTTTGGCGAGGTCTAGGTATTTAAAACACCAAACAAACTCGACTTATTCAGGATATTGAGTGAAAATGTCTGTGCAGGAACACTCGTTACAGCAGCGGCCCCTTGTTGCTGGGAAGATATTGTCAACAAAAGAGGGTCGCCATTTTACTAGTGCGCCCGAGGAATATTCAGCACCCCCTCTGCCTGATGATCGTAAGGCTCTCAACGACCTTACTAAGCTCATCCCCTATTTATTCTGCACTTTCTATAGTATATAAAAAGCACACTCTCAAGTACTCAATTGGCTATGCCCGTACTAGTCCGTACTGTAACGACCACGTTCCGACAACATATTGTGGCGTTCAATAACAGGTATTACCAGACTTGATTTACCGCCTTCCCAATAAGGTCTCGAAACAAAAGTTCGATTCGATTCGATTCGTGCGGAGCAGTAATATTATTAATTTAGGGGCACAACAAAAAGGGGTTTGGAGTTTGGCAGAGCATAAGTTAATGTCCGACAATGCAGGAATTAGTTCCACTGTGGCGGCTCGATTCCTGATTTGCATCTGCCTCATATCACAACACCTACGTGTCGCCAAGAATAGAGCCTGCGGGTGACGTGGATCCTGGTGACTGAATCGTTCTATGACATGAGAGGCTGGTTGCTGCCTAAAATGATATCGGGAGCCCATTGGGTTCCATCTCCATATATTGCACGCCTTTTCTGTCCAATCGTTAGGGTTTCTTTCGTCAGCTTGTCTATTACGGGAGTGACCGCGTCGTCATCTTTATTTTGATACAATTTGCCGAGACAAATGCTTGCAAGAGCAATCTGGTCCATCTTCTTTCGTCCCAAGACCAAGTAGAGCTGACGACAGCAATTACGTGCTAGAGACGGTCATATCGGCATCGAGATCCAATTGAAGTGCCATTGGAGTAATGTAGGCTGTTTCTAATGGTATAAATCACTTTAAATAGACTTTCGTGCCCAAGAGACAATTTGTAGTATCGACTACTCCTCAGGTACACGAACAAGATCAGCCTTTCTCTTTCAACCGCAACGATGCTTTTCATTAAAGTTGCATTACTCGTCTTGACTGGCCTTGCATTAGCTCATCCCGGTATACACGAGCCTACTTCCTACAACCATGCATCCAAGCGAAACTTCCTGCATAGCGCTCGCCGGTCCCTAGACCAATGTGCTGACCACCTAGAGCGACGGGGCGTCAAATCACGCGCTGAAGCTCGCCGTGCTGCTCTCATGGACGCCAATAAGAAGCGTGCCCTCTTTCCTCGCGATACAGAGAACATCGTGAACACTTCGCACCACTCCAATCTTCGTGTCACTGCCAATACCGCGGACATGGAGCTCTTCTCCAAGAGCCCCGTCTGCCTCCTAGCCCCCGAAGGTGAGGTCGGTCCTTTTTGGGTGAAGGGTGAGCTGGTCCGCTCTGATATCCGCGATGGGCAGGCCGGTATTCCTGTCATTCTCGACGGTCAGTTCATCGACATCAACACATGCGAGCCCATCAAGAACCTGTACTGGGATGTATGGAACTGCAACTCCACTGGTGTCTATTCGGGAGTGCAGAGCGACATGAACGGAAATGGCAATGACGCTTCGAACCTGGACAAGACGTTTTTACGTGGCATCCAGAAGACTGATTCCGACGGCGTGGCCCAATTCAAGACTTTATTTCCAGGCCACTACTCTGGTCGTGCGACCCATGTCCATGTTATTGCACACACAAACGCCCATGTTTTGTCGAACAATACTCTGACCGGTGGACATATCTCGCATATTGGCCAGCTGTTCTTTGATCAAGACATTATTAGCATTGTTGAAGCTACCTACCCTTACAATACTAGCACTGTGGCTATCACTGAGAATGGGGATGACCATGTTGTACAAGATGAGACTGAGGACTCCAACTCTGATCCTTTCTTTGAGTATGCCTGGCTTGGAGAGAAGATCGAGGATGGTCTCCTTGCTTGGGTTACCATGGGTGTCAATGCTTCTGCCAGTTTTGACTCTGATGCCTCTTATGCTGCAAGACTCACCTCGTCTGGGGGTGTGAGTAGCTAAGGCACTCATTTGATTGGTACGCCTGCCCAAATTCATGTTCAATCTTACGTGAAGTTTGTTGTTTGTTCCTGGATGTGTAGTCTCTCTTACTGCGTGCTGTTTATCTTTCAACACCTTGATCTTGTGATCGTGCTTCCATGTGTCTGGCGAAATCATGGTGGACTATTTGTATCTTTGTATTTTAAATGGCCTTTGGTGTACGGGTCAAAATATAGTGTGATATGAAAAAGCTATCTGAACTCAAGCATATAAATTGTAATCGATGATCACATAATAGCTGTAGTTGGTTTCATGTGTAAAGGTCAAAGCGCTGAATGGTTCACCTATTCTGGATACTATTCTAGATATTTCAAATCCTCAATCTCTCAAAATCAAGGAATAGTACATACCGTCGTGATAGAAGGATAGATCCCCCAAATTCCGATTGACCCAGCGACGAAAATTTCCAAAGCGGTCCAGTGGGCGGGTCGAGGATGCCCCCAGGGCCACATCTATCGCGGGCAAGCTGATCATCGTCTGAATTTGACCAAACAATGTATTCAACATCAAACAGACGGAGAGCTAAATCATGGTGGCGTTGAAAGAAGGGGTCCGCAGGAACAACGAATATATTCGTCTTCTTTATAAAAATTCGCACTTCGTATTCGCTGTTGAGTATCATGGTGGCTGAACCTTATGGCAAGGATTAAGGACAGAGATATATATGGAGCATCCCGCCCCTGTAAAAGATTACTGCTTAAGTCAATCAATCAAATCAACCAGACAATCACTTATCTCAACAACAATTCGTACGAATTCGAATTCAAGACCGATTCGAATTCGATTCGAAGTTCACAAAGTTTTTTGTTCTAAAGCTTCATGGGGAAGGCGGAGATAGCATGCGATTGCATCGGTATAGGAAAACCCGAGCAGGCAAGCTCGATTCGTAATTCACACGGGCCACGGCAATATAAGGGGACCTCCTGTTGTACGATCCGGGTCAAAGGCTTACCACTTGGACGAGTTGTTGTGACTTACCTGCTCATAGAATTTGCGGAACGATCGCTTGAGACGAGACGATAAATTAGCTTTATGGTCGTATCTTACCGACGAGATCACTTACAATTGTCTTAATCAATGCTGTTGTGATATGAGGCTGGTGCAGATCAGGAACGAAGCCGCACCGTCGGAATTAGCTCCGAAGTATCTATATATATAGTAATCAGCTTGGCTCATTGTTGTATATATAAGGTCATGTATCCCTCTGATATCACAAGTCAATTGGTACCTCTGAACAACAACATGTTCCAACGATCGCGTGCGGCTCGTTCCTGCGGGGTGGATGGCTCAAGGTCGGAGCTGCAGTAATCGCCCCTATCGTCTCGAAGGCTATGCACACAGAAAGCTGGTGATATTTACTTAGCGCTATTGTCATATGAGGCTGGCGCAAATAAGTAACAAAGCTGTACCATCGGAATAATTCCCAAGGTGTCTATACGTAGAGCAAGTTGTTTTCCATTCAACTTGGTACCCACACTCTCTATATACCATCTCGTATTTTTGCTGGGCGCAACATAGAGACGTTTGTCTTGATGTCTGCTTCGGTATATGAGATATCTATTAAGTATAGGATCCTCCAAAATGTGTTCAAATGGAACAGATACAATATTTTGTTTGGAGCCTAGCCCAAGAAATACACAAATTATGCATATTAATCATACCATCAGGTATCCACGGCGCTCGACGCAAGCGGTGCCGCGACAGGCGCTGGGATCAAAGTATAGATAAACCCAGCTTCTTCCTCCAATCTGAATTCCTAGAAACGCCAGTAGGCCCATTCCAAAGGACTTTGATGCAAGATCGACTACCCCTTGGAAGACCTTTCAACATTACCTTCATCCGTGATACGATGGTAGGGGCGATCATGAAGCTGCTCGAGTTCCTTGTTATGGTGTTTCACATCCTCCGGTATGTCGTATAAAATACCATCGTTATCGGCCATGGGAGGTTGCTTACCATCACTCATTGCTGGATGTGCCTTGTTGGAGGGAACTGGGTGGTTTCTCTGTGGCCTGTCGAACGTCCGTTCATCGTGATTCTCCACGGTTCTCTCGCCTGTCCCGGTGAAATCCCCAAGGGTGGAGGTTTACAAATGTAGGGAGCAAAGCGCTGAGCCAAACACTGGAAGGATTGAAGCCCTGGTCCATGAAACACATTGTATGTGATTCATGAACAGCATTATGAGCAAGAGTAGTCAGTGTAGAGTAGGAGTGAGTTACAATGCTCCGCATGATTTTAAAGCCGCATTCTTATACCGGTTTATTGCCGCCCCTTGCAATGACGTATCCCGACGAGATATCAGCTCCTACCGAGCACTTCCCGTCAGTGAATATTCTTCATAACGGTGCGACATGCAGTTGTCAAATCACTCACACTGACTGATGTACCTGACTACCCAAATAAATTGATCCGAAGCTCAGCAAAGATTTCTAGACTTAATTCAACATCAGGAAGGCTAGGCTACATCACCTCCGCAAGGATACTTTGCCATCACGCCACAGATCTGAACTGAAATTGACCATAAACCAGTACCCACAACGCCTCGTGCGGCGGATCCCGGCTGAAGGGTAAAATGAGGGGCTGAAGCGATGTGCGGACTAACGCATCTGCAAGCCCCCATGTACAGTACGTAAGTGCAGAATGGGGCTCGGTCTAAGAAATCATCGCTGGTTTCATTTCAACGTACAAGGATTGCATTCGAGAACAAATGTTTTTAGTTACCACATTTGACGTTGGCTGGTCTTATAGCTAGGGATTTGTCTGAATGGTGGGAGTCTGAGGGAGTCTGAAATACGGAGTCGATATTTCACATCTCATCTCAGACTCACCGAATCGACTCTCCAGAGTGTTGAGTGGGTCATGTTATTGAACCTTTATCATAAGGGATTGGGTCGGTCCGGGTACTATCTTATAGTCACGTGGAAATGATAGACAGCATGCGATCACATCGATACGATAGTGATTTGGCTTGATTTAGATATTGTCTGTAGCACAGGAAACTATGAACTCAGGAGACCGACCTAGCATGCGGCTTTACAGGCTCAATGGATAGTGATTCATTCGCTCAATGCGATGGTGCTGCTAGAAGCAAAATTTCAATCTTTCGACTCTTTAATAGTCAAGCCTGCGTGCCGAGAATGGTCTCTAGCATTAGTGTTGAGTATCACGGTGGCTGAGCCTAGTGGCAGGGATTAGAAACGGATATATTTGAGGCATCCCGCCCCTGTGAATATTAACTCTTTGAGTCAATCAGAAAATCACTTATCTCAACAGATATCGTATCCGCCACGTCGGATATCGTCAACAGCCCTACCTGTCGGGGACATGCAGGCTCGATTTTCTGGAGACGCGCTGCAGTAGAAGAAATTGGCGTTGGTCTACTTTCAAGTCATCTTCTCTTCTTCATATGTACGTAATACCCGAGGGCAACAGGAGGTGATGCTGGCTTAATCCCCTTGATTTCTTGACTTAGCTGCGAGATAGCCACCCAAAGATGTTGCTAAAAAAAATCCTCCAACCACAGAAATACTCACTAGGAAAATTATGGCAAAAGCGCTGACGAGGCGCGAACAGCAAACGCTCATTTGACAAACCCTCATCTTTTCACGCAGGACATTCGGTACTGGAAAATCTTCCCGCGCTGAACTTTCTTGAAATGTGTCCATGTAGTTATTCAATCCTGCCGTGGAAGCAGGTATGTCTAGGTGGTGCGCGTAAGATGGAGGTCGCTCCAGTTCGCTCTCCAACCGCCAATTCGCGTAATCAGAGGCCTGTTCGGGGAAAGACATTATCGAGTAAAATTTTTCGGGTCGTTCAGTCAGCCGACCAAGATTCCGACTCATGATGGCAGGAAAGGATGTGCAGGCGCCGGTTGTCGTTTCGCTATTTAGAAACTCTATTCGCGACCAGTTGCTCAATCCTGATATCGGCATTTTTTTTCCGTAACTGCCGAATCACTACCCTCTCACTTTCCAGAAATTCTTGAAACATTATGGCTATGGAGTTATCTCAGCATTCGATGCTTGTTTACTAGGGATCAAGAACCTGCAATATTCTCTATCTAGAAAATGAGTTCACAGTTATGTAGAGGTGCTAGCGATGTTTTTTCAAGGTTGTGATAGATCGATGGTTCGAAGATACATCTACGCGATGAGTCAGTAAACTCCTGGATCAGGGTTGAAAGAAGTTAAAAAAATCCATGAAATATCTTGTACAGATATGATAGAGAACATTCTACAACTGGAAGGTGAATTGTACAGTGGGATCGAGGAAGAGACTGTGTCGACGATCGATGAATCGGTAAGGTCTCGTCCGTAGCAATGAATTCTCACTAAACATCTGTCCTCCTCTAAAGTTCATCCGTCCCCTTTACATACATACTCAGACTCAGGGGCTTGCTTCCTAGTAAGCTTCTCTTCTGTTGATCCTCTCCGAAACGGGCTCTAGTGGTAATCAACCACTGACACACACCTCTGCGCTGGTGGTTAGCTTGACTCTGGGAAGCTCAAAGCGTTTCTAGGAATGTGAGGGCCTCACGTAT
>QAGG01000296.1:0-14210 GCA_003138045.1 Penicillium sp. MA 6036 | reverse complement strand
TTTACGCCATCGAAACAATTAGATAATCGAAAATTACTGCATAACTTAGTGTAAAATGATCAGTCAGCTTTTTTTGCTTTTTTGGGTAATCGCGGGTACCCATTTGGGTCTTGGGTTGGGTTTCCCGGATGACAACCCGCCCCCGGGTTTGCTGACTAAGACCCAACCCGGCCCATGGGCTGGGTTTTCGCGGGCGGGTTTGGGCGGTGGGCGGGTTTTGGCGAGGCCTACAAGTTACCATGATCCCAATACGCAACACGTGCCTTTAATTGACAACATACCTTTTGATTGATAGAATAGTACGATAACGATTGCGTCACCTATCGCCTAGATAGCAGAATTCAAATCGTGGACTTATATTACATCACATATATGCAATCACATGCCAGCATGTGCTTTTTGCTAGATTCAACAGAAAAGGCTGCCCAGACCGAAAGGATTTGTTGAGATGGACGGGCTATACCAGATGCAACAATCCAAAGTATCAATACCTATATCATAGATACCTTATTATATACCCCTTGCTCTTTCTTTGCTGTCAAATCACCCTTTGTACGGATACTGTATAAGTCGGTCTTTGAAACCACTATGATCGGAACATCTACTGCTGAGTACTTCTTTATCCGGATTTGTATCCTATTTCTTCACAACATTGCACCGATCAGTATTTTATACAGCGTTCAGTTACTCGTCGCTCATCTCTTCCACCCAGCAACTTATCTCGGACGCATACCCTACCCTATTCAAATATGGCTCACTGTGGAGGCAGTCTTTTTCGGCACCGTCTTCATACCGCTCAACTATGCTCTCCATAATTCTCCTATCCGCCATAGATCTTTACCTGGAGAGTTCAGGGAGAAATTGTTTAGGTGCTGCAATAGAAACGTGCCAAATTTGGAGAGATATCTCAGCCAGTGGCTTATGGTCTCAGAAGCTGAATGCATCAAGCGCGATAACGTGAAAGACTTTATCAGATGGGCATTTTTCACACCCGAACCTACGCCAGAGCTGGACCAGCAAAATGAGGGCGAAATCGAGACCTATACAACAGAACTTGAGCAGCTGATGGGGCGAAAGTTGTCACCGGGAAGGATGGATGTGAAAGGCCTAGGACAGCTTCTAAATGAAGCAGGCGGCTCACATCGTAGCCTGCTATGGTACACTGTTAGTTATCTCTCTCTTTATGTGATGGAGCCATATCAGACTGACATTTCAATTCATATAGTGCGTCTTTGTGGTTGACACGACAATGTACTGTAAGATGTTGTATAATGGATTCTATTTCCATCGCAATTCGCTGTCGCAATTCTTCACCGTGTTTCCGTTTCGCCCTCTCACGATACTCACTGCCTACCGATCACCGGTGCGTCATCTCACATACTGGCATCGAGAACATACATCCAAACAACGGCTACCCGTGCTATTCATACACGGTATCGGTATTGGTTTGTACCCTTATACGAGCTTCCTCCGAGACCTCAAACGTGAACTAGAGATGGAAGGGACAGACGATGGCGAAGTTGGCATCATCGCACTTGAGATCATGCCGGTAAGCTCTCGGATAACTCATCCAGCTTTGGAAAAGGATGTGATGATCTTTGAGATAATGGAGATCATGCAGTATCATGGGTGGTGCAGATTTGTGCTTGTGTCTCATTCTTATGGTTCTATAATCGCTGCACACCTTCTCAAGTGCGAACAGTTTGCTCCACTCATTGGGCCTACAATATTTATTGATCCGGTCTCATTCCTGCTTCACTTGCCTGACGTGGCATACAACTTCATAGCCCGCCGGCCAGCCAGGGCCAATGAATACCAACTATGGTATTTCGGGAGTAAGGATATAGGAGTTGCGCATACTTTGGCAAGGAGATTCTCCTGGATCGACAACATCATTTGGAAGGAAGACCTTGGGATAAAGGCCGAAAAAGACCAACAGAAGGGTAGAAATGTTACAGTTGTTTTAAGTGGGAAGGACTTGATTGTGGACACCCAAACAGTGGGACAGTACTTGATGGATTCATCAGAAGTCCGGGCAGTCGACAAAAAAGAAGCACGGTCATGGAAGAACAGGCCCTGGATTGGACACGGCCTTGAGCTGCTGTGGTTTGAGCAGTTGGATCATGCTCAGGTTTTTGATTTTGAGATAACTAGGCAGCCAGTCATCAGAGCGATATGTGTATATTCAAAAACAGGCTGAGAAGGTTGCGTTCGTAACACATTTACGCATTCTACCGCATCCATATCAATATCTCAGTCATCCTTGTTTCATCCTCCCCGTCAACTCTTCAAAAAGGCAGCACGCTCTGGTCGCGCAGGCGTAAGTAGTATCACTCGCAACCAATTTCTACCACAATAATTGACATGCGCAACAGCTAAAAAAGCCACCACGGATGATATTTGGGTGATGTTCGATTGAAGTTCGGGTGTGAGGCGAAAACCCACATCAGCGGTTTATGATGAACTCCCGGCAGTGAATTGAAAATTTTCAACGCTTATCATAACGGTTAGCCATTGCTTTATTGTGGCCCTTGACATCTTTTGAATTGGATTTAAAAATACAATTCGCCACTTTCGGTGTTGAGCCCTTCGCGGTGTGTTTTGAGACTGTTGTTTCTGTCACGCCCTTCTGTTCTGACTTTTGCAAAAGACGATTTTAGAGGATCTGAATAAGTGATACATCTCTGTTGGTATTAATACAATAACATTCGATAAGATTCATGATAGCCGACAAGGAAAGAGTGTTATGATACACACCTTTTGTGATAGAGAAAGAAGCGTAGAAGACAAAATAAAAATAAAATAAAACTTTGATGTTTCTATGTTCTTGATCACAAGTTCCAGAATTGACTGTTGACCGGTGACCTCGCTTTCTGCAGTGTAGACGGACAGACCTACAGCTCAACACAACCAACACCACACTAAAGCGAGGCTAGGAAAAAAGGTCTATGATTTCTAGGGATAAATTGTAGGCGTGTTTCGGAGATTCATTGTTGAATCGCTCACAGATAAGGTATCAGAAAAAGAAATATGAGTCTGTCATTGTGGATGGAATATTTCCCACAAAGCCTCAATTTGTGAGGGCCGTGAAGGATTCGGCATTGAGCCAACGTTTCTTGACCGACTCAGCATTCGTTTTCTCAACACCACTCTAGATTGTCGCCCCCGCTGAGCATCTCAAGAATTGAAAATGTCGCTGCAAACAGTTGCGGTTGAAATACGTGGGCTTCAGCGGGGCTCAATTAGGACAGGTGCTCTTCAATGCTGCCTGCCCAGCTTCCAATTGAGAGAAGCCGAGAAGCCTATAAAGACTTCTTCTACCCCCAGCAAGTTGCTCTAAGATTTATCCCCTTGACTTTGCAAAGTCGAGCAGGCTTGTGTCTGAGTCACTTGATAAGTTCTTCCCCATTCATCCAGCACAGAAATTGCCACTGTACTGATCATTATAGGATACATCGTGCATAAGCAAGCCAGACAGTGCCTGTGAGAGATACAATTATGATTCCCACCAGATGCACTGCCATTCACCCCAGCCGATCAAAGAGATAAGTCTTAGGCTGGCGGGTCCAAGTGTCTATGCGAAGATGTCTCCGTCACAGCAGCCGTCTGAACTCATCTACTGTACAGCCTCTGTGTACGTCTTCCCAAGAGACAGCGCGAACATCCGTGTCGCAGGTATGTGATTCTCAGCCTGACTTGCCCAAATTCTACTGATCATGCAGACGATGCTATTTCAATAGAACCGAGGATAATTGACAACAATACACGAGCGCAAGAGTCACAGCTCTTTACCGTATCTTCGTCCCTAGTCTTGGCCGCCAGAGCATGTGAGTCATGGATCATGTCGCCGATCTACAAGCTAATGAACGATAGTGAACATCGACATTGCACCAGAAGTCCCCGCGGATACAGCACCCCCGTCAGTGCTCTGCACAAAGCCACTGCCTACACACTATTCATGGCCCCGTCGCATCGGACCACGCAGCAAAGAATCAGGCGAAGAAGGAACGGGCTAATAACAGGTGCGGACATCCGATCGCGACTTTCGCTGCGCAGAAGCTTGAGACGTCCATTCTTCATGAAAATGTGAGTGATTGATCGCATCCTCTGCTGCGCTATATCAGTTGTTGCGAATTTTTGTGCTCTAAATCACCAATACCATTACTGATTTTCATGCCACTGTAGGAGCAGCCATCGCCACTGTGAAAGATACCCGTTGAAAGTCCTATCGCCGGATCGGAGATAAGACCACGTCACTACGACGCGTGATCCATCGCGTCTTCCGCCTCAACCTCACCGCCCTCACACCATGAACGGCGGAGTGTACGAACCTCTGCCGTCCCCATCGCGAGGTCTTATCCCATTACGACTGTACGCTTTGTCGTCACAGGTATTCCGTCACGCGCCTTTGGCTATCAGAAGTTGCCCGGTGCACCCAGCGCGGCTTATTCGAAGCGACAAACGGAGAGTGCGACAAACTGGATACAACATCATGTCAGCAGGGCATGAATGGTGACGCATTGATGAAGACATTGTAAGTGATCTTCGGTAAGATACTGTATGACCACGAAACTAATTGATCGTTTCGTCTCAAGCGAACGTTCTGCGAACTAAATGAAAAGGTAAATTATGAAATCTCGTCCAAGTGGTAAGCCTTACTGACTCGGATCGTACAACAGCGCCCCTCATATTCCCGTTACTCGAGTCGAATGCGAAGCGAGCAATCTTGTCTGCTCGAGCTTCTCTATACCGATGCGATCGCAAGCTATCTGTCCCTTCCTCATGGCCACTGGTGGCATGGACGAGGAATGACTGGAATGTTCACATCGTCTCGGCCCTTCTCTCAGTCGACACTATACATCAGTAATGTGTTGATGTGTCTACCGATACAAATTCCAAGGCATAATGGGCTAAACCACTGTCTATCTCGGTATTCGAACACCGCGAAAGAATAGGTTCCTTGTGGATCGAATTCCTGGCGTCCAATGGGTGATCCTCGCTGTCCTCGGTTGGCATCTCGCGTCTTTTCAGTCCTGGAGCTCCAAAAGACCGAGGAATGCCGTGGTTTTGTCCTCAGCCCGGCCTTTTGGAGCAACGGCCGGAGAGTGCGACGAACCAGAATACAACATGGCATGAATGGTGCTGCATTGCCTTGCCGAAGAGGATTGTAAGTGATCTAGTCGGCAAGTTCATATGACCGCGAAGCTCACTGAGCGTCTCGTCTCAAGCGTACATAGCGTGCCCTCTGCAAACTCTATGAACAGGCAAGTCATAACAACTCGTCCAAGTGGTAAGCCTTGCTGACTCGTATCGTAATACAGGACACCCTCGTTTTCTCTGTTCGAGCTTCCCTATGCCGATGCGATCGCATGCTGTCTATCATTTCCCCATAACTACTGGTGGCATCGATGATGAGCCAATGTAAGGTCCAGATCCTCTCGGCCCTTCTCTCAGTCGATTTTGTGCATCAGTCATGTGCTGATGTGTCTACCCGATACGAAGCTCGGGCCATAATGTGCTTATACCATCGTGTCTCGGCATTCGAACACCGCGAAAGAATGGTCTCTTTGTGGATCAAATTCCTGACGTCCCATGGGTGATCCTTATTGTCCTCGGTTGGCATCTCGCGTCTTTTGATGCCTGGCAACTCGAAAGGCACCGGGATGAGCTCATGTTTTGATCTGACTCATGGCGGACGAGTCCTCTTTCACCAACGAGCAGGCTGTGAGTCTAAGTCTGCGTGCAAGGAGAAGGTGGGGTGGGACCGCATTATTTCGAGCCCACAGATGAACATGGGCCATATCAGTACAAATCGATAAAAGGAGACGGTGTGGTGTCGAGTCATAGCCGAGTCAACTAGAGAGCACGAGCAAAGAGATGCCGTCCGATAGTTTTACCTGATCCTACTCCGCGTTGCTGAGCCGGTCGATGTATTCAAGCGGGTGGAGCTAACAAGCGGAAACGAACAAGTGAAAGTGAATCAACCGGACATGCATGACGCTGCATCAAGAGCACGTCAGAACTGTTGTGGTGTCTTTGGATATACGCTGGCTGGGACTGATGCCTAGGCACGTTTTTTTCTATCCAAGCCGAGTAACGTGTGCAAAGACCATTTCCCCTGGATGTCACTGCATCTGCAGGTGAGTCAACCCGATTACAGCAGAGTAGGAGTGAGTGACTTGCATGCCGCCTGAAGCGGCCAATTCGACTGCGAGGAACAGTCTATCGCATCACCATGATTACCTGAGCAACAGAATGTATTTCGAGCGCTCCTCATTCAATGCTTCATCTACACCTGGTAGGTCTGATCGTGGGTTTTTTGCCTAATTATAGCTTCACCGAGGGATATTGATGTTTGCATTGGACCAGCTCAATCGAATTGGAGGCTGTGTGCGAACTTTACTGGGTAAACACCAGGGGACCATCGTAGCAAGTGGTGCCGAATGGTGCAGAATGGAACAATGAAACTGTTATCTCTGTCATATGTAGACTTCCGGACCGGCCCAAAAGCCCAAGGCCCAACCCGACCCTGACCCGCAGATGGGCTATGGGCCTAAAGTAGAAGCTCCCCGGCTTTCTTGGGGGCCAATGGGCCGAAAATAGTACGAACATGCCAATTCTTGGCATTTGCACAAGTAGTGTAGATTTCCCAGTATCAATTATCTGTGGAAACGGACACTAATTGTGAGGAATTAGCTAGCTTTTGGTATAAAACTGAATTCTATGAGCCTAAAAATGAGGAGTTCCCCATTGAAAATGTCATACTTGAACAGAAAGATGCACCTACTTCTGTTTTATGAACTATATATATGTATGTGCTGACGGTCACTAATCCTATAAGTGCCAGAATAGTACAGCATCCTGGTCAAACTCGACTTTTTCTTAGTATTTCCTATGCAATCGAGTCTATAGCCTAGCCAGTGTTTCCATGACTTTTATTACCAGGTTGTTGCCGTTGAATCTTGATTTCTTGCTTCTTGGAGTAGTCGAACCCCCAAATTGGGCCGGGGAAAACGTCGGGCCGAGATCTAGGCTTAGACCATGCACTAAAAACCAACATTAATCAGCAGGGTTATTTATGAATGCCAAGACGGTAGTTGTGTGCATAGAAATGGGCTTGGTTGGGCTTTGCTGAAGTCTAGTGACCATCACTCAACTTCACCGCCTGGCCATATACTACAATACACACACCAACACCTCGTCCATACTATCGTCAACGTTCATCAACGACCATCAACGTTCATCAACGACCATCTGTTGAGATAGGTAGTTGTGATACTCTTATTGAGGTTACTATCAAAAGTGGGAAACCCCTCTATTTAAATGTACATCGCTAGTCTCGCCACACAAGCTTTGACCACCGTGATACTCAACACCATCAACGACCATTAACGTTCATCAACGCTGATCAACACGCTCATCAACGCCCATCAACGCTAATCAACACATCCGCGCCGCACCAAAATACTCACGTTTTTGTTCTCTCTATGCCCTGAGTGCAGATGCACTCTATTGCGACGGATGGACTAGCAGACCACAACTATCAAGGCCGGAGGGTTGGGAATACGGCGATCGATAGCGAAGAAGATTCAGTCGTGAATCTACGATTCTGATGATTGGTTAATACCTATCTAAGGCTTGTTCTATCTCTCCAATGATGCTTCGGAATACGAAAAAGATGAAGATGTTGCGCAGGTCTTTGCTTCTTCGAATACTCTTGGAGTACTCGGATACTAGTCCCCAGCACCACGGAGAGGTAGCTGCACATCGCTGGGGAGTCATGACAAGTCCTTGGCGAGCCAAGTCTTGCATGACTGAGCACATTTTTACAATCACAGGGCTCATTGGCTGTGAGGGAGCACATTTTTACACTCACAGGGCTCATTGGCTGTGAGGGAGCGCAATTCTCACATCGCTGGGCTCGTGGCAGCGATAGCCGTGGTCACGGAGACTCTCAAGCCCGCAGGCAAGAGAGGGACACCATGTCACATCGGAGTGTGAGGACCGAAGTCCTGCTTTTTTTTGGACAGGGAATTCGGCTCCTTTTATAATTTTTCGGCTACGTCTTGACCAATAAACCAGTTGCGCAGTTGGTAGCGAGAATCACTGCCTCGTTATTGGCGTTGAAGACGTTTGAACAACGTTGAAATGGTGTTAGGAGACTTTGTGGCCTACAGACTCAAGTTTCAACCTGGATTCATTGCTTTCAAAACCTGCGTTGAGCGTGGTGAACCATTATCATCACCTGTTGAGCAGAAAGTAACGCCGCAAAAATCCGATTCCTACATATCATTCAAATTGCAATTAAATGCCTCAACGCGGTGGCAGATTACTTTGCCCGTTTTGACATGGTCACTAGCCATGGTCACCGTCTGTTTCATGAGGGTTGAAGTGCTTCAACAGGTGCCGCAATAATGGGTTGGACAATGTGGCAGACAGTGACATTCGATTGTACCGGATGTTGGCCATAGGACGTGCCTCCCATTGATCCAATTACAGTCCTCTCTTTGTCTAATTCTACCCTCGCACTACTCGAATGGTAATTTTGTATGTCGCTCGCAACCAACTTATGTCGCCTCTAGTAATACTTCTGCTACCTGTCCGTACGGACACTATGAACATACTCCCAAATCCAGGGTATTGGTTGTTTTCCTTGACGAAAAATCAGAAGTCCAGACTTTGTTGGAAAGCCTAGAATAACTTGAAACCCGAATCCAATTTCCAGGACAAGGAAATGAAAATTTCAGCTACCATGGCTCACGAGCTAGGTTCTCATGATAGCCACCCCCTCGCAAGATTGCAACGCTACTTTCACATTGATGAGACCCTGGACGCAAGAAGCGCCGATTGCGCCGATTGCACCAATCAAACACCGCGCATGAACGTGAACCGACGCAGGTACGGTACTGCAATGCAGATCCCTGCGGCGACCCACGGGACAGTAATCAGGGAGGTTCTATTTGTGGCCCGGAGAAGAAATTCGAAGGATTTGCAAGGGTCCAGACACGATCCACAACCTAATCTTGACGGGCCGTCAGAGTACAGATGAAGCAGGTCTTTGTTGCTTGGGAAGTCGGTTGGGGTAGACGAGGTATTTGGAATATCACAGACTTTTTGCAGCGAGATCCGATCCGCGGTTCTGTTGCCCTCGCAAGAGAGTGATTGTTTCTCTGTCGAGGGGGGGGGAGGCAGCTGCTGCTATCTTTATTTGGTCTCTAGAACGTTCTAAAAATCTGGATCCGTGTCTACGAGATCCGCGAGTCCGAGGCTGGTGGCACGAAGAAGGAGGGCGGGGAAACTGCCAAGCCCGTGCCAAAGGGCAAGGACGGTTTGGTGTCTTCTGTCCTGCAAAATCTTTCCTCGTAGAAAGTAGACTCTCTTTAAGCCCGACCCATCCTCTCCATCTGCCACAATCGACCGCTAATTTGATATCTCTAGCAGATGGCTTGTAGAAAGTATGCTAATTACGGACAAGCCACATGAGCTTATGTAAAATGCCTCTGGTTTTTGCACTAGAACAGAGACATCGATTGGCTTCCGAACGAGTGTCGACGGGGTGGGCGGCGGCCGGCCTCCTGCAGACCCTAAACCTTATTTCAAGCATAAAGTATTGGTATCTTGCAATATCATATAGATGATCCGACCGAGATGTTGGTGATTCAGCCCTAGTTCTCCTTTCTTTAACGCTCCACTGCTTAATTACAAGCAACCTAAAAGCAAGTGGAGCAGAGGCTTGTAGATAAGCTTTCCTTGAGGATCATTCATGACAGCCTGATTCTCTCACCGAGCGACCTTTCCCATGGTTCATCGAAAACTTATCTCAGGGTTCTACGATTGATCGACGATCCCAGCTAAAGGTCTACGGTCTGAGGGATAACTATAGTCATATTTTGACCTTTTGACTCCCGCGGCTATTGTTGTGAAACCAAGGAACGATGCTTGGATATATTTGAACTATCTGGATTCATAAATATAACACTCATTATTAAGATGGTTAGGATCGTTGCTCGGGGATTATGATGTAGCGCGCATGCTATCAAACCGCTGGTAGCATGAATGTTCTGCTCATCGGTATCTCAGCTTTCTCGCTGCACAGACACGATGCACATAGTCCCAAATCTGCTATAATGATCGTATTTCTTCACGTCGCGATTGGCTGAGTAGTGGCGTCGCAGCCTGATATGAACGATCAGTTTGTAACCAATAGTGAATGAAGATCGATTCATACCCGGTCTCGAGCCTTTCTCCTTAGTTGACTCAATGCTATCGGTATGGCTAGGACCGGCGGTTAGGATTGTGTGAAACCATTCTGTAGTGTTACTTTGGCCAGGCCCTTTCTTTGGAAGCGTTTCCAATGAAGCTCTTCCGCCTACCAATCGACGAGCGGCTCCTGCCTGGTTTCTATTCTCTGAATGCTTGGGCAGTTTTGCACCAGTACCACGTTGCTTGCGCACAATATGGTATTTTTTCCCTCGTAAAGACTCAACGCTTCGGCCCACCTGATGTTGTTCACAATATGCGTCGGAGCGGGCTTTCCACGGCAACGCCCGGTTTGCATCGAGCCAGGAAAGAATGTTTTCCTCCCATTCTGACCAGACTACTTTGCTCCGTGGGGACATGGCGCTTGCATGAAGTAGCAGTAGCAAGAAAAGGCCTTTCAAGACGATGGCACCATTTGAGTCCCGCATCGGTGGGTAGGGTGAGCCTAAAGCCACCTCCGGGTTCCAGTCAATAGTTAAGATAGTAACGTTGGTTCAACAAAACCCTTCAAAGGCGGGATGTATTTCCGAATCCCTCGGACTCCTAGCGTTCGAACAAATCCCTATCTACAGTAACGAGCAAACTTCAATTTCGTGCTTCTAAAGACTGCTCTTAGATATAGTCAACGTACGTTGAAATGAAAACAGCAGTGAATTCTCAGACCGAGCCCCGCCGGGTATTGAACAATGTAACATTATGACGAACTGAGGGAGTGGTCAAATACCACTAAGGCCCTTCGGGACAGGCTTATTCATCGTTCACCCAATTCCCCCTAGTTTTTGTACGGTATTCCGGGCACATTCGGAAGTACGGTGTTGTAACACGCCGAAGCTTATTTGTATAGCCCCCTGAGATCGTTCAACCAATCTAATATCTCGTGGGAGGGCCCGTCATGAATCCGAAGAGATGCTCCGCCAATTACAGTACTATTTTGTACGATGACATCATTGGCTCTAGGGGACTGGTTTTTCTCGTGGCAATTACTTGATTCTCCCGAGCCTTCCAGCTTCAATGCGTATTTATGTGATTGACAACGTGCTGGGTGTCCCAAAATTAAAGAAACGTCATGTAATGAACATATCCACATTCTCGTGCGGACTGATGGAACCTGGTATCGGTGTCGATGCTGTTAATCAATCAAGCGGTAACTGGGTCAATCTTCCGATGAAGTCACAGCGGAGCTCGACCAGGCTGATTGATTAGTTTTGAACTTCTTATTCCGGTGCCCTACCGAACCTACATCAATGTGCCTCCCTTTCTGGCATCTGGGGTTTCCAATGGCAAACAATCTTCTATATTGCTGGACATTTTTCGCATGGGAACCCTGTCACTTGTCGACATAGTATTTATAAGATGATTCAGGCTATGAAATCAACTGCTTCCTGACGTCGGATACTCTTCTGCCTGGGGCTTTTCGATTCACTAAATCATTTCCATTGCGAATGAAAACTGTTAGGGCTTGGTCTAATCACCTGCATGGAGAACATTGGTCGTATACTCCGTAAATCGTGTAGCCGTAGCGGGGTGTCGCCACAGCGACAGACAACCATCGCTTTCCATGAGCAGTACTTGTGACATCTTTTTCAGATGCCATGAATTTCTGACCAACTCCAGGGGCTCGGGACTTAACATAGAAGGGACCGCCATCGTGTTTCTAATACTATCAATCAGACTAACCCTTAAACACCAAGATTCGGACCCACGAATTTGGACTTTTGTCATTATTTGGAACGGTTCATGTGGATACAGCGCAAGATCATATCCCCCAAAAAAGTTTAAAAATTTGTCAATCGTTCGTCAAGATTTAAAAGTTGGATTGCAGCAAAAGAATCATCATGACATCATTGTAGCTCAGGCATGATTCTTTTACCCTTTTCTTTATAGAAATAAAGGGCGGGAGACTAGACTAATCCAGAATTGACTATTTCTCTCATACTTTCCCACATTCCATTTTTATATACAAACGCCCACCCATTATGGCCGAAAGAGGTTGCGTTGAGAACACTGAGCCTCTCCCTTGCCCTGCGTTCACCAACAGAGCCCCGGAAAATACACTCGAAGACGAGAACTGGAAGCACCGCCCGCCATATACACTTCAGACCGAAGCTGAATTTGGACCGGTCAAGTGGCGTGGAAAATGCCTATGCAAAAAAGTCAAATATATTGTGAAGCAAAACAAGCCACTCAACTCCAAGTACTGTCATTGTCGTGGTTGTCAAATTTTCCACGGCGCTCCCCTCCAGTGGTCAGCCATCTTCCACAAGGACGAGATGCTTTTTACCAGTGGTACCAGTTGTCTACTGTATTATCCCTCCACTCATCAACCACAGGAATATGACTTGCCGACTAAGGTCTCCTGCTCGAATTGTCGAACACCCATCATGGATGAAAGCCAGAATATGTGCTTTATCTTTCCCCAACTGATCGAACTTGAGGGATCGCCTCAAGAGCAGAGGGAAAGGCGAAAGAT
This sequence comes from Penicillium sp. MA 6036, assembly GCA_003138045.1. Lineage (NCBI taxonomy): Eukaryota > Fungi > Ascomycota > Eurotiomycetes > Eurotiales > Aspergillaceae > Penicillium > Penicillium sp. MA 6036. The sequence continues at coordinate 1,480 of QAGG01000296.1, read as the reverse complement.
CCTTAAACCAAAGTGTGTAAGCATTTTGCTATTTCTTTTATGATTGTACACTAACGATAATGAATGGTAGATGTCATATCTTTTACGACTCACGTATGATAGAGATTCATGACGGTCTCCCTAAGTGGAGAGGCATGGAAAATGCCAGTGGCCGAATAGATGACCAGGGCAACCAGCTTGGATCGGACAGTGAATAATGAGCTGCATAGTTAATAGGGCAAAATTGTATAACTATGGACATAAAAATGAGAAACACAGGGGAGTACCTGGGAAATCTGAAGCATATCTACCGATAACGTGGTTCCCGGCCGGTCCGTCACCCCATCGAAACTTCAACTTTTCTACAATTTTTAAACACCATTTAAACAACCAAAACAACATAAATATCACTAAACTATGCTCTAGGGCATTTAGTAAAAGAATGCCCTTTCTGATTACAACCAGAACAGGTAATTTGACGACGTACAGGGGGCAAAACAGGGAGGGTAGATTCAACCTGGGGTTCTGGAGCAGGTGTAGGTTCAGATATATATCTTGCATTAACACCTCCCTCATCACCAACATTGGTAACAAGGTCCAGAACCTCTGTTAAACTACCTATGTTGGATATTTGCTTCTTTGATTTCTCCCTCTTTTTCATCTGCTTTCTATTCCCCTCCCGTAAACGCTTGATTTCATCCCGCATTAAGACATGCTCGTGAACTAGCTTAACAGACATATTGTAAAACTGTTGAAAATCACGTTTTGTAGGCGAAGAGATCTTATCAGCAGCTGAACTTAGACCAGAATCGAGCCTAGATTTGCGTTTTTCTAGCTGCTTAGTCGTCCGAGGAATATTGGCAGAGATATTACTACCCAATGTTGAACCTTGTGAAACTGGTCGATCCGGTAGAGGCGGAGATTGAAGGCGAATATTGAGCTTTGATAACACCCGATCGGGGTCAAATGGCACTAAACCAGTAGCTGCGAAGGCACTATGAATGATAGATTCTTTGAATGAGTCGTCACGAGCCGCTGGAAAGATATCAAGAAAGTCATCTTTTTCGATAGAATCGATGCCTAATCGGGTATATTCCGCAACCCGCCTTCCGTACGAGCGCTTTAACACAGCAAAACAACCAACATCCAGAGGCTGTAAAAGGTGAGAGGCATGCGGAGGCATACAGATTGGAATGATATTGTTTTCCTGGCAAATCTTGTCGAATGTTGCCGTAAGATGACTATCGTGGCCATCGAGGACCAAAAGACGATGTTTCCCCTTCGTCTGACTTATTGTATGCGGAATAAAGTGTTTTTGGAGCCAATCAACGCCAATTTCATTGCTCGTCCAGCCGTTTGGACTAACGTTAAGAGCCCAATGCTTTGGTAGGTCGTCAAACCATCGTACCATAAAGTGTTTTCCCTTAAAGATAATGTATGGTGGGAGCGCTCGCCCGGAGGCACAAATTGATTCGATAACAGTCACCCATTCACGATTGTC
>QAGG01000295.1:0-14357 GCA_003138045.1 Penicillium sp. MA 6036 | reverse complement strand
GTTGAATATAATTGGACAAATTTTCAGCGGGCTGTTGCAGTTTTGTCTTCATTGGATAATAGTGATAGCTGTGTAACGGGACGACCCCCACCCTCTCGTGTAGGGGTGTCCCTCAGCCAAATTGCGATTCTCAGCCATATTGCGATTCTCAGCCATATTGCAAATTTTCAAATTCTTCAACGTCTAGCTCATTTCCTAAGCGTATAAGGTCCGGGATACATGAAATAAAGCCCATCAATAGCCTCAGCCATTTCAAAATGATGCTTTAGGCTTAAAAAAGCCTCAGCATCAAGCGGCTGACGTAGGTGAGTCGTGTGGGCTATAAAAAACTAAGGAATAATCAAGTTTTCCTTACAAAAATTGAGAAATTAGATAGTTGTATGTGATGCATGATTTTCCATTAGCAAAAGCCTCGGTCGCCCACGTTTTACGCGGTATTCGGTAGCTTCATGAAACGAGCAGAGCCATCGGTAGGCAGTCTCACTATCCGTCCAGCCACTAGACGTCAAATGGATAATCTTGTACGCCGAAGAAGTGATGGATAAATTGCTATACCAGTCTTCCATGTGGACGCTGCCTTTGACTAGAAACCATGGTAACATAACCCAGCCATCCGCGGCGATACATTCAATGCCAGTAATAGTTTCACCTCAATCTCCAGTAGCAATGCTAGCAGTTTGACGCGTAGAGATAACGTGTTGATTGAGTCCTTCGCCATTCTGGAACCCAGTCTCATCCCAATTATAGATCTCATGAGGTTCGAAATCATGCTCACGGTAGAGATAAGCAAGCCTATCGTACCAATGGCTAATGATACCAGGGTCCTCGGCTTGAATTCGTAGGGGTTCCTTCGATTTTTGGGTAATAAGCTTGATGTGTGGGGGTAGACGCCGTATAAGCCGATAGCTATACATTGGGCCGACAACTCTTTCCGAACCTGCTATTTTCAATAGGCGATTTGCGGCAGTTTCAATTTCTTTTGCGGTTGGAGGTTTAGAGCAAGAATTTAGAAATTCGATCCAGCTAATTAATGCATTTTCCTGATCCGGATTCAATGCGTTATTGGTGGTAGGGCGATCGGAGAGAGATTTCCATCCGATTTTGCGACCGCGAAGCTTCGAGTACGACACGCGATAATGGTCCGCAGCCTTACGTAGGGACGAGGTTTTTTGCGTATTATAATCGTCTAATGCCTTAACTAGAATAGTCTCCTCATCACGAGCTTTTTGGGGCATTTTTGGTGGCTAGAACTAGGCGTAAAATTGAAGAAGTTGGAAACTTGCAATATGGCCGAGAATTGCAATTTGGCTGAGGGACACCCCTACACGAGAGGGTGGGGGTCGTCCCGTGACACAGCTACATAGTTGCTGTGTGATATGACTGGTGCAGATCAGGAACCAAGCCAAATCATCGGAATTGATTGCTTCGCAATCTATACGACCAATCAACTTGGGCCTCTCCTCCTGAATCCCCTTAGAAATAAGAACAATAAAATCATTCCTCTGAAATGCAACAAAAATGATCAACGCGTTAGTCGGGGGAGTTGATCAAAGCTCACGGCGTTGAGGTTTAGATCCTGTCAGAACAAGCTAAAATAGTATGAAATAGTATGCATTTAGGACAAATGAGATCAAGCGGAACCAATTCAGGATAAATAGAACGATTGATCAATTAGAAAACATGCGGTTGGCAGATTGAAATACCCTCGGAACGTGACCATACTCGGTGGTTATTATAGCGAGATTGCCAATTGAAACAATTTACCATACAAAACACAAGGAAATGTGGGATCCTGGGTAACCAATCTCTTGCTAGTGGTAATACACCACTCCATGCTCTGATAGATCCCAAATGTTCAGGTCCATGACCTTTGCAGACTTGAGCAAATCTGGCCAGTCAGCAACGGTCGTTGTAAGCCCGTGTACTCCCGGCATGATCACTGGGAAATTGCCAATTTGTGCATGAGCTCTTCTCTCCAGCCCCAGCCAAGAGTAAACGCAGTTCCAGGACCAAATACGGACGTCGTTGCCACCAGCGCACCAATGGCCTTCCACCAGGAGAGGGAAACCCCAGATTGCTTCAGCTCACGGAATCTCAATGCAAGCCAGAAAATCCCACTACCCATGGAGATGATCTGATCATATTGCAAGAACCGTGCAATGCCTTCCTGGAAAGATGTCACAGGGAGAAGATGGCCGCGAAGACCAGGCCAAAAGATGTTGAGTAGCGACGAATCTGCAGGTGCTGAGCGTCTCGCGTAGATGAAAGTAAGTGCAGAGATCAGAGCAAATCCTCCATACGCGATTCGAGTGCTAGTCATGCTGTTTTTGCTTTTTCCTTCGGGAGATGCTCGAGTTGAGGGCAAGAGTCGTTTTCCAAGCAGGGCAAATGGGACCTGGATCAACGGAACGGTGATGGGGAAGATTTGCCAGACTGCATTCCACCAGCGCCGGCTGTCTAGCGTAGGGGCCACGAAGCTGGCAAGAGTGGGCAAATAGTGACCAATTGACATGGCAGCTAGAAGGGATATCGACCCGGTCGGTTCAACTTCACGCAGGTTCTTGGGCAGCAATTTGGACAGAGGTGCGCGAACATACTCCAGCAGATAATAAATAGGTGCAAAGTAACCGAAGCCTCTTAGTTGGAATGCCGCACCGAGACCAATTGGGCTGTAAAAAGGTCAGTGTCAGTATAGCCGTTTCAGCAATGGTAGCGCTAGGAGTCGGGGTCATTTACACTGCCACTTCTGACCAGCCGTTCGCTTTGCGATAGCTTTCTAATAGCCAAACACCATAAACCGCACCCACATCTGCGATGAAAGAAATCACCTGGGCTCGAGATTGTAGATCGGATCCACTAATCGACGGAAGGAAGCATGTAATCATCGGCCTCAGCAGATTATCCAGGAACGGGATGTGGTAGACAGCTTTCCTCATATCAAGGACCTCCCCGTTGCTAGAACTCCACGTTCCTTGAACAAAATATGGGATCATCAATGGTCGAACCTCGGTGATTATAATTCTCATTGTAGCGCCTGCGATAGCGACGTAACCCACGAAAGGTAGGCCCCAAAGGGCTCGCTCCCATATGCTCTCTGCGGTAGCTGACACAGGCTTTTCAGTTTCGTATGGAACCGAGCACCGTAATGCTTTGACAGTCTCAGGAGCACAATCAAGCTTCGGTGATACAACGAGGATTGCAGACGTTCTGTCGATCAACTTTGTCTTCATGTATGGAAGCAGATGAACCATCAATCTGTCCTTCGGGGATGCAATAGCCTCAAGCCTGGTGAGGTTGTATGCAGCGAGACAGATTTTATCGACCCGCTGTCGGCGACTAGCTTGCCAGGCTTGCGTACAGCGGTGGATATCATCGGTCCGACAAGGAGAGGAACGTTGAAGCAACTTCGCAAGGTAGTTTGCTAGTGTCGCAGAGGCTTCGATAGCGCTGTTACCACCATGGCCAATATTCGGAGTCATCTACGTTTAAAAAATTAGAATCAGACTCGCTGGTATGTATGTGTCTGATTTCCACAGTGGACGCACCTTGTGGATTGAGTCTCCAATACAAACAAATCGGTCAATGCACCAGTGATTGAATTTTGCTTCCTCCAACGCCACGAAGGTTCGATTGGTACTGCGTTTGTATATTTCAGAAAATGGAATTGAGCCAGTGACTGGCTTATCCAAGTATGGCGCAACGTGTTCGTCAATATCAACCTTATTAAAACGAGGGATGTCGGAGCCGTAGTAGGTGCGGTCCATCTTATTGTATAGGAACCAGTAAGACTTGTCGCCATTTCCTGCAATCGTGAGCAAGGACCAGCCCTTAGCAAATGTTCGGTGAAGATCCTTTGGATCCAGTCCGGGGGTTGCAGTCGAGATTCCAAACACGCAGTTGTACTCTGCGCTCATGGCTAGGAAACGACATCAGCGTCTTGATTTACGCATTCTAGAAACCGAAAATACTCACTAGAGCGCTCTTTCTGGACTTCACTCTTCAGTCCTTGGCTTTCCATGTAATCCCACATCGAGTCTCTCACCGCACTTCTGACACCATCGGCACCAACAACCATATCTCCCTCATATGACGATCCATCCGCGCAACGAACGACGACATGGCTTGGGTGATGCTCGACCCGGACAACTTTCTTGTGAGGTAAAACAGTATCCTGCCGATCCCCAAGGTGTTTAAAGAGGATTTTCAAAAGCGTTCGGCGCTGCAAGAATGCAGTGGGGTAGCCGTGTCTGAGTCGCGTTAGCCACGTCTATAATCAGCTAAAAGGGTCAACATGCTCGACGAGCTCTTACCGTTTATTGAGCTCGTCAGGAGCGTTCGACTTCAGGATAAGACTTCCGTCGGCAGCCCAAAAATATGCGTCCTCGAGGGGCACAACTTCCTCTTGAACATCCTCGAACACACCAAGTTGATCAAGGATACGCCCGCCATTGGCAAGGAGACCAAGTGACGCTCCAACCTCTGGAGCAACTTCAGGGCTGGCCTCGAGCACAATAAAATCGATGTTGTTTTTGAGTAGGCAGTGAGCCAGGGTGAGACCGGCTACAGACCCACCCGCGATGATGACTCGAAATTTAGGCGCTGGCTCCATGGTGCTTGAGAGACCTGAACTGGTGCTGGTAGGGATATTGTGAATGGACTACCATATTGCCGTCTGGGGATAAGTACACCTTTATAATTCGGTGGGATTGAATCTAACCGCACGTTGTCGCAAGTGTTCGCATATACTTTTATGAAGGTTCACAATAATTATACAACTAGCTTCTTCACTGGCTATTACGAAGGAAGTGTGGGTCTCCCCCTTTTTTCAAGTCCGAGAAACCCGAGTAATCCGAACTTCCATCATCAGAAACCCGAAAAACTCAATTCCCGCAAAACGGGATTCTGGTATCCATCCTCACTTGACGATATTTCTTCAATATGGAACCAAGGCGGGCCCTTCCACAGGTTGATCGGAAAAGACGGAACCAAAAGCCACGAGTCTTGTTTTCGTGCAAACCGTGCAGAGATAAAAAGTACGTTGAGCACAACGTGCAGAAGCACACCCACGTTTTGTTGATGTTGTGGATATGTCGAGGTTACTAGAGACTAATGATTGTTTAGACTGAAATGCGATCGGAAATTGCCTTGTGAAAACTGCGTGAAACGAAACCAGGACGTATCTTGTCGGTACAAGACAGAAAATCCACCTCATGACAAGCCCCAAACGCTTCAAAGTCGCCTCGCCCATGTCGAACAGAGGCTGCTATACTTGGAAACTGCTTCTCAGAACCAGCATGCTCTACATGAGGAGAATGAACCCCCCTGCACCGATCCCAATAACAGCCAGCAGGAAACCTGTCCAATCAATCTTATACCTCAGCACGTTTCAGACACACAACCACGCTCCAACAATGTGACCTCCGAAACTACCGCCATTTGTTTTATCAACCCAAGCCATTGGCGAGCAATCATGAACAATGCAGTATGTGACACCCTCTGTACATTTTGACCTATTCAACAGTCCTAATCTCGAGCAGACAAGAGAGCTTGGAAGAAGTGATTACGATACATCCACTGAAGAGGGCGCTATTGACATGGAGCCGAAGTCTCTCAACCCGATCCTTTTAGGGGTTGTCAAGGAAGCAGGGATCAACGACCTTCTTGCAGCATTACCACCGCGCAAGGATGCCGACGCACTAGTATCGTGTTTTTTGGACTCTGGCGAACCAGCATTGAGTATGAAAGCGCTTGGACTTTTCCTTGAGATCTAAGTTTCTCCAAACTAACCTGTATTTTAGTCCACATTCATGGTCCTACATTCAAAGCCGAAGTATACTTGTCTACTTTATTTAATTATCTTGAAACTTTCTGACAACCGCATCAAGTACGAGGAATTCTGGGATAATCCCTCCACAGTATCTCTAGCATGGCTTGCGATGCTATTCGGCATCTTTTCTTGCGGGACTTTCATCCAATATATCATGACTCCGGGTACCGCTGAGACGGTATTACCCAAGACTTTTGACTTTTACCGGACAAAATGCGCAATAGCTTTGACCAACTCAAACTATACCGTTCCTGGTCGCTACAAAGTGGAAGCTGCCGTCATGTATCTGGGCGTCGAATACCTACAGAGCGATAATTTCAACACTGGCATTTCTGTCTTGATTGGTGTTATTTCCCGCGTGGCAATTATTATGGGGTACCATCGAGATCCGGATATATACCCGGAGCTTTCGGTCTTCGAACGTGAGATGAGGCGCAGAACGTGGCTCGTTTTGGTGGTTTTAGACTATGTCATTGCCTTGAAAACAGGGCTCCTTCCAGCCATCCAGAGAGCACCGGGAAATACCACATGTCCACGTAACCTTTTGGACGATGATTTACGGCCGTCGGTCACCATCCTCCCCCCCGCACGGCCTATCACCGAAACCGCCAACATCTCGTTCATGCTTGCAATGGAGAAAATGCTCTCCATGGCTAGTGAAATCACAGATGCCGCTTCGGAATCGACACTCACGCTCGAAAAAACGATGGAGTTGAACGATCGACTGGAAGCAACATGGAATCAGATCCCTGCTCCCTGGAATATGAGTTCTTCAAATGAAGTGGCGGGAGCTAGTGACGCGACGATTGAGCGACTTTCTCTCGGGATGACATATCAGCGAGCTCGTTGTATTCTACATCGTCAGCACTTGGTCACCCAAAGAGGCGATGGCCACTTCAACGCTCTCCGCCGTGTATGTGTTGATGCTGCCAGACGGATTCTTCAATACCAATCAGATTTCTTCCAGGGAGTGTTTTCTTTGCCAAGAGATCGATGTCGGATGTGGTTTGGTATGTCACGTTCCATCTCTGACTGCATGACGGCTGCCATGGTGATTTGTCTCGAGGTGATAAGCCAGTCCAAACTTGACATTACCGCGGAGTCTTCGACTCGGAGAGAGCTTATAGAGTTGCTCACAATCTCACACGGAACTTGGAAATTCTCGTCGAGACCTTCTCCGGAAACGGCAAAAGCTGCCGAGATAGTAGCAATGATGCTCCATCTTATGAAATCTGACCATAAGAATTATGGACATGATTTCCAAGTGCCGATGACAGATAATATCCCTACCTTCGAGTCACTTTCATCTTGTCCATTCTACAATGCGCGAAACAACCTTTCTACTCTTGATATGTTTGATTGGGTATTACTCCGTCCAACTATATTTCAATTGTGACTGACCGGCTAATTTTATCTAGGCTCTATGGGATCACGAAATGAAACAGTTGGATGACATCACTCGTGGGTTCTAAAATGTGTTCTCTCGGAATCACACTTCGAAAGGATTCCGTTGAGCTAGATATCCAATATTTTGGAAACACGACGAGATATAAGAAGATTCCTTACAGTGCGCAACCTTTAATTTCGTTGCCCAATTTTTCCTGTAATATGACCATTGGAAATAAGTCTGCGCGTATGGGGTAGATCTCTCCTATCAATCCATGAGACTTAGCATACTGGAAACGAGAGGCAATTTTTATCGCTTAAAAACCTACAGTTCTACTATTTTGAGATTCCTGCATGAATAACTTTAGATGGTGTATACCAGATATATCAAGCATGAATCTGTCAGCTTGAATCCTTCCTCAGAAAGAGTATAGTTGAGCGGAAATCCTTCCATTCAAATAGGGTCTCTTTCTCATTGAGAAAGAGAGCAGACTCAAACACCTCTGTGAAATAGACTGTTTGCATGTTTCATTCATTTTCTACTAGGAGACATCGTATATTATAACAATATAATTTCAAATCACAACACTTTTTCCACATTCGTTGGAGAGCTCAGAAATCCCAAAAGCAGATAGTGTAAAATTTACAGCACCAAAAAAGAAATGTGAAACAACATTCAGCCCCAGGAGCTAAAACATGGTTCCCAGGGAATACGCCGCTCCTATTGATGACTTTATAGTTTCCAGGATCAGACTGCATCAGCCCTAGGAACGTGTCAGGGATTCACATGAAGTATACAGGATGTTTGGAGAAATGATCTGCGGGACCCACATGGTGCATACGGGTTCCTCCGAACGCGAGGAAGCCTGTTCCTTTTGCTTCCTCGCGCTATGTCTTGTATCTAGGGTCGATTATAGCTTTCTTTAATATTGACTATTCATATAAGTATATGTGAAATCTTCACAGTCTGTTTCGGCGATCCTGGGAACTGAAGTTCGTTCCAGGATATACGCCAAGAGCCCCAGGAGCGAGTCGACTCCTAGGGCCAATGCTTGCATTCCCAGCTCCGGTTTCGTCATCAGCAAGAAGGAACATTTAATGAGGTACGGGTAGCAGTTTTCTCACCATGCAAATTCTCTCGTTCATGCAATGAGAGGCGTCGCAAGGATTCGCAAGATTTGATCTAAAGAGCGAATGCGGGCAGACCTGATTTGATTGAAACTCACATCTCTCATCATATGCTACGTTGAAAGGGGAACTTGAAAGCAAAGTCAACCTCGTCCAAAAGATTCCATTCGTATCTGTCTAACACCCTGCCATTAAACTGCGTGTTTGGCTCGAGATTATACATTTTCTTCCACAAAACAATTGAGATATGGGTATCCGACTTCAATTCCATCGCCGTATCATGCTTTAAAATTTTGATCGTGTGGGGCTCTCCTGAAGCGTCGATGTAGGGGAGGCTAGAGGCGGGCCGTATGTGTTGATAAAAAGCATCCCAATCGATTTCAAAAAAAGAATCTTCCACGGTACACATGTGTTTCGACCATAGAAGCTCCATTAGAGAATATCAATGTCTCGAGTATACGCCGGTGCCCTTTTAGCAAATCACCGGCATGCTTGTATTGGGGTCTCTGTACATGTATAGTTCAATCAGACGCCTCTTCTACTTTCATTGAAGGTCTCAGAATCTCGATAAACAGAAAATTTTAGAGCCCACTGGCATCATAAAGAAATGTTACAAAACAAGCCAATATATAAACCCAATGTATCTTCATGGTCACAAGTTCAGAAATTGAGTGTTCACAACTATGGCGAAGCTTCAACGGGTTGACCGACCGCGACCTCGCTTTTTGAGATCTAGACGGACAGACCCACAGCTCAACACATCCAGCACATCACTAAAGCGAGGCTAGGAAAAAACTCCATGATTTCGAGTGTGAAATTGTAGGCACTTTTCGGTGGATTGAGTCACTCACAGGTGAGGTACCAGAACAAGAAACATGAGCCAGTCATTGATCTGCCACAAAGCCTCACTTCAAGAGGGCGTGAAGGATTCACTAGTGAGCCAACGTGTCCTGACCGACTCAACATCCACTCTCCACACCACTATTGCTCATCTCTCTCGCTGAGCATCCAAAGGCAGAACAATGTCGCTGCAAATAGTTGCGGTAAAAAGAAGACATAGGTTTCAACAGGCCTCAATTTAGAGAGTTGTCCCCCAATCCTTCTACCAAGTAGCGCACTTACCTGACAGGATGAGCCGAGAAGCCTATAAATACGTCCTCTACCCCGGACAATTTGCTCTACGATTAATTCACTTGACTATGCAAAGTCGAGCAGGCTTGTGTCTGAGTCTCATGGTAAGTTCTCGACCTTTGACCCAGTACTGAATTCCACTGTGCTGACATTTATAGAATTCGTCGTGGACCAGCCAGCCAGCCAGCCAGTGCCTGTGAGAGATACAGGTATGGTTCCCACCAGATGCAATGCATTCATACGCCGATTAAAGATGTCTATGCGAAGATGCCTCCGCCAAAGCAGCCGACTGGGCTGATCTACTGTACAGCCTGTGTATATTCCCAAAAGAAAGTGCGAATGTTCACGTCGAGGTATGTATGTGAATCTTAGCCTGACTTGTCTGAATTTTACTGATCTTGAAGACGATGCGATTCCAATAGAACCGAGAACGTTAGACCATGATGCACGAGCGCAAGAACCAAAGCTCTTTGTCGTCTCTACATCCTTAGTTTCGGCCACCAGAACATGTGAGTCGTGGATTATATCGTCGATCTAAAAGCTATGAATGACAGTGAACCAAGGACGTCGCATCAGAGTGCCCCCAGGGCTACTGCACAAGCCACGACATACACACCATTCCTGGTTCTGTCGCTTCAAACCAAGCAGCATACACTAGGCGAAGAAGGAACGGGTCAATCACAGGTGAATATTATATTGCGAGGCTCGCTGCAAGCTTGAGACGTCCGTTTATTCTGGTTATGTGAGTGACTATCGCGCCTGCTGCTACGCTAGATCAGTTTTTGTTTGTGCGGTATCTTGTACTGCAAAACATGAGCACCATTACTGATTTTCATGCTTTTGTATATAGGAGCAGCCCATCGCCACCCGTGGAACATCCTTGTGGGTAGTCCTTGTCGCCGGATCGGAGATAAGACCAGGGGGCGGCAGACGCGTGCCCATCGCGTCTTGCGCCTCGACCTCACCGCCTCCACACCACGAACGGCGGAGTGTATGAACCTATCGCCGTCCCCCTCGCGAGGTCTTATCCCACTACGACTGTACGATTTCCTGTCACAGGTGGCTCGTCACGCGCCTTTGGCTCTCGGAAGTTGCCCGGTGCACCCGGCGCGCCTTCTTCGAAGCGACAACCGGAGAGTGCGACAAACTGGATACAACATCATGTCAACATGGCATGAATGGTGACTCCATTGATGAAGACATTGTAAGTGATCTCGTCGGTAAGATATGACCACGAAGCTAATTGATCGTTTCGTGTCAAGCGAATGTTCTGCAAACTTCATGAACAGGTAAATTAACAAATCTCACCCAAGTGGTAAGCTTGCTGACTCGGATCGTACAACAGCGCCCCTCATATTCCCGTCACTCGAGTCGAATGCGCAGCGAGCAATCTTGTCTGCTCGAGCTTCTCTATACCGAAGCGATCGCAAGCTATCTGTCCCTTCATGTCCACTGGTGGCCTAGACGAGGAATGACTAGAATATTCACATCATCTCGGCCCTTCTCTCAGTCGACACCATGCACCAGTGATGTCCTGATGTGTCTACCGATACAAAGTCCAAAGCATAATGGGCTAAACCACCGTCTGTCTCGGTATTCGAACACCGCGAAAGAATAGGTTCCTTGTGGATCGAATTCCTGGCGTCCAATGGGTGATCCTCATTGTCGCGGTTGGCATCTCGCGTCTTTTCAGTCCTGGAATTCCAAAAGACCGAGGAATGCTGTTGGTTTTGTCCACAGCCCGGCCTTTTGGAAGCAACGGCCGGAGGGCGCGGTGAACCAGAACACAACATGGCGTGAATGGTGCTGCATTGCCTTGGCGCAGAGGATTGTAAGTGATCCATTTGGTAAGCTCATATGGCCATGAAGCTCACTGATCGTCTCGTCTCAAGCGTACAAAGCGTGCCCTCTGCGAACTCTATGAACAGGTAAGTCATAACAATTCGTCCAAGTGGTAAGCCTTGCTGACTCGTATCGTGATACAGGACGCCCTCATTTTCTCTGCTCGAGCTCCCCTATACCGATGCGATCGCATGCTGTCTATCATTTCCACATAACTACTGGTGACATCGATGATGAGCCAATGTAAGGTCCAGATCGTCTCGGCCCTTCTCTCAGTCGGCACTATGCATCAGTCTTGTGCTGATGTGTCTACCCGATACAAAGCTCAGGCCATAATGGGCTTATACCATCGTGTCTCGGCATTCAAACACCGCGAAAGAATAGCCTCTTTGTGGATCAAATTCCTGACGTCCCATGGGTGATCCTCATTGTCCTCGGTTGGCATCTCGCGTCTTTTGATGCCTGGCAGCTCGACAGGCACCGGGATGAGCTCATGTTTCGGTCTGGCTCATGGCGGACGAGTCCTACTTTCACCGACGAGCAGGCTGTGGGTCTAAGTCTGCGTGCAAGGAGAAGGTGAGGCGAGACCCCATTACTTCGAGCCTACAGATGAACATTGGCCATATCAGGTAGGAACCGATAAAAGGAGGCGGTAGGGTGTCGAGTCATAGCCGAGTCAACTAGAGAGCACGAGCAAAGAGATGCCGTCCGATAGTTTTACCTGATCCTACTCCGCGTTGCTGAGCCGGTCGATGTGGAGCCAACAAGCGGAAACGAAAAAGTGAAAGTGAATCAACCGGACATGCACGACGCTGCATCAAGAGCACCGTCAGAACAGTTGTGGTGTCTTTGGATATACGCTGGCTGGACCTGATGCCTAAGCACGCTTTTTTCTATCCAAGCCGAGTGACGTGCGAAAAGACCATTTCCCCTGGATGTCATTGTATCTGCAGGTTGGTCAACCCGAGCACGTTTATTTCTTACTGAGATCTTCTTCTGACATATCGTGTGCAAGCGGTTTTCTCGGGGAATGGCTGAGCTCTCTACGTCCCCTACCTCGGCTTTCCTTGAGCATCAATTATTTGTCAGACACCGCGCTTTGGACTGGTATATCACTTTTCAAGCAGGTTCTTTGTGAAGGTGAGTTGGAGGTCTACACAACTTTACCCAGAGCCATCCTCTATGCGACCTCTCTAACTATCTATGACAGCCTATGCTATTATTTCTACCCCTAATCAGCATCCACATGATTGCTTTCGGCGGGATTGGTTACGGGCATATCTGCTGCGGCTCCACGCCAAGTAGATCACATCACAAGTCCGTCGCAAATCTTGGCGGAGTCGTCCTTACCAGATCTGGTCAAGATGGCTTCGCTAGACCCGATCAGGCTGCAACCATGTTCTAGACACAGCAGAGTATGCTCGATCGCGAGAACTCGGGTACTACGCCCAAAAGCGATCGCCATCGCTTTTGGGTGCAGTAGTGGATGTTGATAATGGGAGAGGACAGGCGATATAAATCGTAGTTGCTCGGGATTATTCACGGGGTTGCGACGGCTCCCATGATTTTCGAGCCAAGCCCCTCAATTTCTTCGTTGTCTTAATTGGGAATCCACTTTGACTCGCGACCGTTGTGAATATAGGCATCTTACAGCAGAGTGGGAGTGAGTGACTTGCACCCGCCTGAAGCGGCAAATTCGACTACGCGAGGAACAGTCTATCGCCTCACCATGATTATCTGAGCAGCAAAATGGATTTCGAGCGCTCCTCATTCAATGCTTCATCTACACCTGGTAGGTCTGATCGTGGGTGTTTGCCTAATTATAGCGTCACCGAGGGATATCGGTGTTTGCATTGGACCAGCTCAATCGAATTGGAGGCTGTGTGCGAACTTTACTGAGTAAACACCAGGGGACCATCGTAGCAAGCGATGCCAAATGAACAGGAAGATACCCCTGCGTCGTTGTCTTTATGAAATATATATATCTATGTGCTGAAGCTTATGAATTCTCTAAGTGCCAGAATAGTACACAATGCAAGTCAAATTCGACTTTTCTTTGTAATTCCTATGCAATCGGGTCTATAGTGTAGCAATTATTTCCCATGATCTTTATTACCAGGTTGTTGCGGTTGAATTTTGATATCTTGCTTCTTGGAGTAGTAGAGCCCCGGATTGGGAGTTGAACCCCCAGATTGGGCCGGGGAAAACGTCGGGCCGAGATCTGGGCTCAGACTGTTATGAATGCCATTAGTTACCGTAGTTGTGACATTTGGCTGGGCTTTGCTGAGTCTAGTGACCATCACTCAACTTCACCGCCTGGCCAAATACGGAGTACCACAACACCGACATCGACACCCTTGTCCATACTATCGTCAACGCTCATCAACACTATCGTAAACGTTCATCAACACTATCGTCAAAGTTCATCAGCGACCATCAACGACCATCAACGACCATCAACGACCATCAACGACCATCAACGACCATCAACGACCATCCAAAATTCTCACCATTTTGTTCGCTCCACGCCCTGATGGCAGATACATTCTATTGTGGCGGGAAGACTAGTCGGCCACAAATCATTAAGACAGGAGGGCTGGGAATACGGCACTCGATAACGAAGGTTGAATCTTGAAGTTATGATCCTGGAATTGGTTTGCTTCTATCTAGGGCTCATTTTATTTCTCCAATGACGATCATTCGAAATACAAAATACATCATCAAGATGGTGCGCAGGTCTTTGCTTCTTCGAGTACTCTTGATACTCGAATACTGGTCCCTAGCACCACGAAGAGGTGCCTGCACGGGCTAGAGGGGCTTCTTGTCGCAGATGTCCCTGCGGAGACTCTTTTTGTCGCAGATGTCCCTGCGGAGACTCTTGGTGTCGCAGATGTCCCTGCGGAGACTCTTGGTTTCGCAGATGTCCCTGCGAGGATTGTTGTTGACGCAGACCTATCCTGCGAAGCACATTTTTACAGTCACAGGGCTCATTGGCTGTGAGGGAGCACATTTTTACAATCACAGGGCTCATTGGCTGTGAGGG
>QAGG01000294.1:0-14411 GCA_003138045.1 Penicillium sp. MA 6036 | reverse complement strand
TTGGGAATCAGGAAGCAGTAGGTGTTGAATGAAACAAATTGCGCTAGTAAGATTCTTCTCCGCTTTATCGACACTGTATAATACGGTATAGGTAAGCAGAGGGGGGGGGGGGGGAGGTGGGGCTTGGCCCTCGCATCTCATCTTGCAGGATTGGGCCATCAGGAAGCTAACTGCCCATATGGAACGGTACCAGGACTTAGCCTTGAATCCGTAAATGTCTGGATCCTAGGAAACCCCGCTTGCATCTTACGGCCTTCAAGTTCACTACCAGCATCCTTTGAATCAGAATCAAAAAGACCAATAGGAATCCCTCCTGCACGCCTTGTATGCGGGAGAGAATCCTGTCGCCCCCTTGGGCGAAACACCAGGAAACGCACTGAAAGCTAGTGTTATAGTTCAGAGGTATGAATTGAGTTGTTATTTCGACGGGATATATAGGCTCATGTATCACTGAAATATTAAGTTAGTTAATTCATACCTCTGAACTACAACAGAGTGGGAAAAAATGACTTTTTCACGATAACAACAAGAATACAACAACTGCGAGGCCATGATACCTGTGCAGGAGATCCACTTACCGACTGGTGATGGTGGGATCACATTGTTTAGCTAACTCAGTGTTTACAGTAACCTGATACGTAGTTAGTGTTTTGATCCCACCGCCCGGTCAACGTAATCTGGTCCGCCGATTAGATTGTATTGTAAACACCCCTCACGAACTAGCCTCTGGGCAAAATTGGCCATGGCAACAACTTAACGATGTTCTGGCTTAACAAGGACGGTCAGACATATTTTGGCGCTCGTGCAACAATTTGTACGTTCTATTGTGTGGTCATCTGCTTGATATAATAACATCCTTCGACATACTGGGTTCTAATGTTGTTCTATCACATACATGGCACCCATTTAGAGGCCGGCGAAGGGTTTGGTGCGCAACCCAATAGAATTGCCGCTTTTTGAGTCGCAATTGCAACACGTGGAACAAACTTACTGGCTACAGTACTGTATCAATAAAGCCAAGAAAAGGAAGGCTGACACAGCTAACCCGAGTCGAGCCAAAGAAAGCTGCAGCTAAAGTGAGTCATGCCAACGACGGAGCTAAGCGCCGAGAAAAGAAACCATTAACATCACTTGAAAACTTGACCTGCATGATGCACCTTTCATCACCTTTAGAGTCGCAAAGCCGAACATACGAGATGAGAAGAAGCGCTCGTTTTGGTGGCTTACAGTAAGACGGCCGACTGTGGAGCATTTCCTTACATCCGGATCATAATATTACCCCTGGGAGCCAAAATGGTTATCTCACTAGTATATTTCTATTCCTCGGAATGTAAATCAAGGCGAATGCCCAAGGACTACGTTGCCAATTCCTGTCTTACCAAAATTATTACGAAAGACTTTTGGTCACAATGTGGCCTGTTGGGATTACAAGGGTTGGTTTAAGTATGGCCCCACAATCCGCCAAAGCACTTGGATTCGAATTGCCCAGGTGGGTGGTCATCAGATTATATATTCTCTATTCTCTATTGAGACATCTGAAGAAAAAAAACCCTTTTTCAAGAGCCAGTTGGCTGGTAGAACACTGATCTCGGTACGGTCAAAAAGGGCAAAGAAGGCAGTAATCAGGCTAAGTGAATACACCGGTCGGATTAATTATTTGTAAGGCGGGGGTTGCTGGTCTGGCGTGTTTTTCGAGGGCATTGACCAGGGGGTATCGAAATGCTGATTCCCCCTCGCCATGAAATATTGGCCTTCGACGATTTTCTGCGATCCTCCGCCGATCAAATTATATTGGCGACTTTTCTTGCCGTATTGATTGGCAACACCTAGATGCCTAGCCGATGGTCGATTCGTGTGGCATCTCTTGTCTGCATCCATATCTCTACTCCATCGACGCAGCTGTTTACAAATAGCCACAAATCCAGGGTCATCGACGTTGGTGAACTTGGTCATATCAACATGGCCGTGAATTTCGATTAGGGTATGGTCCGGGGTGTGGTCAGCCGTGATGGCCGAGAGTTTGGTCGCGACCTAGGCGCGGTCGTTAGTATTTGGAAAGAATCCAGGTTTTACCTGACGTACTAAATTGGGTGATTCCTCGTATAAGTAAAGAACCTCGATCTGTGGCTGTATTTCTGCGCTGTGCTCGTTGACCAGGCTATGAAAGTGGTCTTGAATGTCGCTAATCACCTCGAAATCGCGTCTGAGGTTGTTGTAATGTTCGGAATTCGTCTGTTCGGAATTCGTCTGCTCGATAAGGCTCGTGGATAAAAACATCGCCTCGGCCCAACTCGCTCGTCCAACCCCATGGTTCGGCGTGTCAAGGAAGATAACACCGCGGGTGGAGTAGAAAATGTTGTTAAAATAACGCTCCGGATGGTGCCTCGACGTGTCTAAGGCCTGCCATCGACAGGACATTAGCGCAGCCTCCATAATCTTGACGGTGCCATACCATTTCGCAGACCAACCCGCCGAAGCCATGGCACACAAATATGATCGGTCGCTCATCCTGCGCGTGTCAATACACCGTGATATCGCAAAATTGGCTGCCCTACCGTGCGGTCAACTCGATACGACGAAAGAGATTCTAGCAGACTCCTCGCATGATTAGCGATAAGCTCCTGCAGCACTGTATCTCCCCCGTGAGCCATATCCGAGTCATATCCAAATGTAAATATGCGGGTTGTCGGAAATATAAGTGGGAGGAGGGTTTTAGGCCAGGGATCGGTGGCGTCTCTGGCAGTCCACGTTGCATCGCGATCGTCGTTCAAGCCGTGGACGAAGACGATGCTGGAAGAGAAATGTGAGGGGTAAGTTTCTAAGTTAGGTTGGTACGTACTCGACTGTGCCATCAACGGGACCGCAGAGCTGTTTGATGCCGGAAGGGAAGGCCTTCCTCGGTGGGTGTTCAGGTGTCTCACGCTGACCTTTCGCCAGAACCCGTCGCCCTAGGGATCGCATCCAGGAAACGCACATGATATTACCGTCCTTTTTTTTCTTCTTTGCTATCAAAATCCCATCCAATGTCTTTTTTACCAGTTTGAAGACTGGAACAGCATGTCAACACTGTCAGGTGAGGGATATGGCGTAACGGGTGGGTTGTCCCTCGGCCGACCAGAAGGCGGTCAAGTTACCTATAAGACTAAGCGCCGGCCTCCACTTGCTCATTTGTTGGCCCACCAGCGTATTGTTTCTCTTAAATCTTGTCACGAACCACAGCGCCTAAGAAGTGGGCCCTTCATACGAGATCCTCTCACGCCGTCCGTACCATAATTCGCTAATATCCACTCAACCTCTTACTTTCCATTGGTCGTAATCGTGTAATAAAAGTCGCGGCCCCTGAGGTGGTCTTACCATAATGGTTCTTCGTAGGAGTTGCGTGACCCACTCAATGTACCCCATATCACGGCGGCTGGCTCCATCACATCATTGGGTCGAAGATACATTCTCATACCGACACCGTATTTATCCATATAGGGCATGCGTATTTTCAAACACTCTGATGATATCACAGTATGACAGCCAACCACTAAGCGCTCGGATCATCCTGGTCTTGGGGGCCTATAATACGTCGCGGCGCCACCACGCTTTGAGGGGACCAATTTATCTTGTTCTATGTATAGTCTTCTATGCAGGAGCGCTATCAGGCCAGGCTGCATCAAGCAAAAAGCTACTAGCGTTCATCCTTTCATGTGTGCCTACTCCCAGAGATAGAATCACATGACATTGTGAATAAAGCAAAACTGAGGGACGAGTCATCTTTCCACATGGTTTTCTGTCTCTCAACTCTCCCAATCCGCCGAGTTTCCATCACACTTGTCTCTCCCTACCACGTATCAGTCCAGCCATTTGGTCAATTGCGTCAGCCGCTTACGAACTCTCTGGATATCAAGGAGTGCGATCAAACTAAAATTGGGGCACGTATTTCCAGCAAACCTCTGTGGGTTTTTCTTGTACATTCTCTTCCTCTCTGCCTTCCTTGCCTTATTTCACCATCTCTACTTCAAGAATGGGCGGCTTCGATTCTTCACAAGACGCAGCAGCAACTTCTGATGCTGTTGAAGTGCGGGGAAAGGTGCCATATTGGGGCGACCGCATTGTTACGAAATGCGAGTCTGAATTTCATGACATGTTGACGAAGCGTTGTCATGGAGGTTACTCTGTCAAAGTTGGTAGAAGACCAGGCTCTCGTCGTTGGGAGTATTCGATTATCTTGTTGAATGTACCGAGTGACGCTAAGGCGTTTGTCGTGGATTATTGTTGCAGTTTGTCGGATCACGGGGTTTCTGTGAATTCTGTGATTGTTGGAGACAAGGGCAATACACTGACTAATATGTCAGGCGTTGGGCATGTTTTGTGGTGACATAGAACAAATCTTTTATTGTTGTTTCTTTTTGCCAAGTACTGTTAGGCAGTTTTGGTTTTGTCTACGTGGGTGGCATCGTATTTCTTGTCTGTTCCCTCTTTTCTCTAAATTTATTTCGCATCTACAGCACAACCGGTCTGGCCTAACAACTTGGTTTATTTGGTTGAATTTGAGATCTTAAAACATTTGATGATTCGAACGAGTGTACATAAGTATCTGTATAATTTTTAAACCCCGGTTGAGCAGATTGTTCATTTTGTGAAGTTTACACTCCAATTCTCCTTTCATTACTTAGTTGCCGATTTACAACTATAGTACCCTCAAATAGTCTCTGTCATCCCCTATGCTAAAACATTCAAAATGACATCAAATCTAAAAACTTACAGAAGTGTGTGTGTGTGTGTGTGTGTGTGTGTTTCATTTACCCTGGCCCCTCGCAATGCAAGCGATACGGAGGCTATTGCAACTATATATATCTCTGTACTTACATATAGAGTAATCCACTTCCTGAAAACGAACTTAGAGCCTGGTCAAGGCCTGCCGTGGTCTACTTGCCATTCCCGTTGTCAGGCTGCCCTGGTGGTGCGGCTATAATGAGTTTGCAGATAAGGCGGACAACAGATGTCCGCAGACTGCTACATTTTCGCGAGAAATCGCGAGAACCCTGGCAGTGCTGAATTCAAAGAATCCATTTAACGACTGTGCTGCAGAAGCGGTTTGTGGGGATTTCATGGATTTCATCTCAAGCTCAAATGGAGATGGCTTGTTGTGGAAATGGCGGTGAAGACCTTCGATTGTAAGTGTGAATTTAGGAGAAGGCATAGATTGATAGATTTTGGAAGTTGGTGGCGGTCGAGAAGGTTTGGGCGCTGGAGAATTGAGGCATAGGTAGGTTGATTTGGTGTGGAGGTCGCGGGGGATATTGAGTAGAGAGGCTGAGGCTGCGAGACTTCAGAAGAGCAGGTCGACTGAGGTTGCTTCGTTCCTGTTTAAGGTTCCAAAGAGGACTATTCGGCGGGTGAATCGATATTCATGGTGGTTAAAGGTTCATAAAAAAAGATGTTGGCGCTGTTTGTGGGGGCGGTTGGTTGTTGAGGTGATGGAGATGCGTTGCCTGAGTGGGTAACAATGTTGGGGATTTCATAGATACAAACAAACAAACAATTCATTAACGCCCGGCGGCTAAGCCGAAAGGGCAACTATTGCTAATCTACTATAAATGTCATAATATATCGTCGCGTTGGCTCATAGCGCGGATCTGTGCGACCTCGGACGAACCTGCCCTTTTGGAGCTAGAGCCTCCATCTGGGATTGCATCTCTCGCATCCTCCTCTATGCATCAGTGAAATCGGAGTATGTTTGATGAGATGATTGGTGTGGAGACAGCTGTTGAGATACTTCAGGCTGTAGTTTCTTTGGCATACCAAGAGGTTCTGGCTTTGCGAGGTATCTTCGAAGATTGGTCTGTTCACGCAAATACCTCTTTACTTGGCTATAGGCTTCGAAGTATGTGATTTGGCGGTGTATAGGTAAGTCTTTGGACGAGTGATGGTTGATGATTTTTACCTTCCACTTTTGCGGTAGACCCCTGATGAGCAGCTCCGCCCGTTCAGGGTCTCCAAATTCACCTCTCGTCACCAAGACGTCTGTGATGTCGTCAACTTCATCAAAGTAAGCACGGTTATTGTCGTCCACCGTTCTGTCTATCCTCACGAGGCTCTCGACGTATTGACGGGAGTACCGCATCAGGGTCATCATCATCTCGTCTCCGTGAATAGTCGATCGACTGCACATTTCTCGCATCCGCTCCAGGAATTCCGTGGCATTTGTCTCGTCAAAGCTAGGTGCGCTGGGCATCCCTGGAGCTGGTACAAGGGCGGCGCCAAATTCATCCTTGGCTTTCCGAAACTCTTCCTGCACCTTCTGGAGCTCTTCTCTATGCAGCTCATCTCGTCGTCGGATTTTTTCTCTGAGTTTGACAAGCTCTTCCACGAGATTGGCGGTACTCAGGTCCTCACTCTCGGTCGAGGAGTCGTCCGAAGTTGTCGCGTCGCGTTGGGCTTCTGGTCCGATTTGGGTTATATTCTTTTGTTGGGATCGCATCTTCCGCTGTTCGTTGTCATTTTCTTGCTCTCGAGAATAGTTATTCGGTGGTCTGGTGGTGCGTTTCGGTCTCGACAGTCGCGGTGGTGAATCCCCGTGTTCGTCGCGGTCGGGCGGCTCAGGGGTTCGCATCGCGGCCCGTCCCGCCATCACTCTCAATCGATACAGGAAGTCGGTATCGTCGCCACGTGGCGCTTCAGAAGTCCCTTTGTATGTGATTACGATACAGGATCAATCGAGACTGATACAGTGGAATTTGAAGTCAGCGTTAGCCCTCAACTTTACGATCTAATTCCCGGACCCTAAGTGGAGACACGCTTCTAATTTAGCTCTTCCCCTGTTAATCCATATAGGTCTGTATTGTGTTTTCTAGTACCCACGATGAGTCATTGTTAGAGTACCGTAATTTCTCGTAGAAACCGATGGAATCCATCGTGCAAACAGATCAAACAGAAAGAGAACCCCAACAACCTGGGCCTGAGGCCGATGGGTAATGCAAACCCTGCAAACCTTTCGGGACTCCAGCTGCTTGGAGATCTCACTTGCTTCGTCATTCAGTCCCTTACGTACATACGGATGCGTGCACCAGAATGTCTGCCAAACTACCTCTGATCAATTTGAACAAACCTATATCATCCACTCTGGTCTCTGACCTGAAGCTTGCCCTTCGTCGGTTTGGCGCTTTTCGCCTAACAGCAGCCCCTGAAACCACGCAACACTGTCCCGACGTTGTCATTGAAAATGCAGGCTAAACCCACTTTCCCGGAATAGCATTCATCACTGACTGCGCTCCTTAGGCACGGGAGTTTTTCAGACAACCGATCGCAGCTAAGACAGACATAACAGGATACTCCCCCTTTGCTTCGGAACACGTTCGCGGCCGAACTGAGATACCTAAAGAGAGTATCTATTTTTTCCGACATGGCGCCGAGCCGAACCATCTCAAGGGGCCCTCTTACAACTTATATCAGTCAGTCAAATGTCTTCATGAGGTAACCGTCCTTGTCTTCTCCCTCTTATTGTGTATCGTATTAATTTTCTTTTCAAGGAGTGGACACCTATAAGGCTGCAATTGTTGAAAGCCATGTCGCAGGCACTGGACCCGAACACTCCCCTAACGGGTACTACGCTCCTCGATTCTGCTACTATCGGGACCCACTATTACGATTCTAGAAGCCTTCCTGACTTCAGCGCCCATTTCAGCCCCCCTCACATGGACAGCGGAACATTAACAATTCTATTGCGGTCTCATAATGAGAACGACGGCCTGGAAATTGCTGATCTTGAAACAACAGAGAAACAAGACAGTGAAGGGGTTGGGTCGGAGGCATCTTTTATGCACGTTCCTACTCTTGGCGACGGAGCCCCTGAGGTAGTCGTCTTTGCAGGCACTAGACTCCAGCGTTTACTCGGACGTGAGCAAGTTCGGGCTTGCGTGCATAGAGTTCGCGGCCCAGGCCCGGAAAGCCACAATAACTTTGGCGTACAACGATTGAGCATCGCAATGTTTTGCGCTCCCTCTGGGCCATCCACCTCACCGCCCTCGTCTTCCTCCTAGCCATGGAAGAGGGTAGGCTTCAAATATATTGGCCTGGTTCTCTATCATATCGAATATTTAGCCGAAGAAAGATCCACGCCGTTAATATAACCAGTATCATTACCACTCTATACAAAACGAAGAGTACCAGAACAACAGTCTTCGAGTCAGACATCCAGCCGCTCTATTGTATAGTCTGTGACTTTCGCTGCTTCCAATCTCTTCCTTCCAGCTATGTCCAGATATTGTAGGTGGTGTTGGTAATTATCAAGGACGTGGCCAGCATAACTTCCTCCCGGAACATCAGACATTCCCTGTTTTCTATATAGATCAGGGTCGTTGCAGTTGATGTTGGGATCTTTCTTGATAGTCTCGAGTTGCTGACGGGCGATGGCTGAAACTTTATCCCAGCGACAAGAACAAGTCTGGAGTTTTTGAGTGTCTTCGTTGAGAGCTGCACACAGATTAAATCTTCTGATAAGTTAGATGTGTCTTGCCGATTATTGGTGAGACACTAACAGGTATATTGGCACTCCCTCGCAACTACTTTCCCGTTATTATCGAAATAGTTTTTGAATGATGGACACACTTACTGGACAATCCAGGTACGACCAATTTGAGGGTTCTCCCAGATCGCCTGCGACACACAAGAAGCTTGCAATACCGGATCTATCTCTTCTTCGTCTGAACGCCTCAACTTGTCACCCCCGATATACATCATAACCCTCTGCCCTTCTTCCGCGTGTCGAAGGCGAACATCACCTTGGGCTGTAGGAACACGCATCTCCCAGCTATCGGTAACAACTACCAGCTCCATCAAAAAGTGACCTTTGATATCGGCATTTGGGAGACTTTCTTCTGTGTTTACTGCCAGGCAGGAGATAGGTTCCTCTATAGGACAGTTTGACATGGTGGATTGGATGTTGGCAGCGTATAAACATGAGAGACAACTATTTTTTTCTGCGCAGAAAGAAGAGTAGACCCTGCCTTTAGTATCTACTACAGCTCAGCATACCTGTCCTGGTTTGACCTGTGTTGGTCCAGCAGGCGTACAGCTAGACCCAATTTGGATGGATTTTGTACGTTGTACAAAATTGGGCCATTTCGGGATTAGTGCAAACTCAAAATTTCAAAAAAGAAAAACATGGATCGATTGCACGTCGATCTGCCAACCCCGCTCTTGCCTATGCTAACCTTCAACACAATGTCGTCTGAGGTAGAGGCCAACCCTGACCATTCATATGCTAAGTTGGGGTTGGGTGCTCAGATTAGCGCGAGGACGGTATTTTGCACGATCACACGGACTTGCTGTACTCATACCGGAAAGTGGAAGCGGCTTGTCCGGTACGTGTTGGCTGAACTACACATGAGAAACACATCCATCAAACCTTTGGTGCATCAAGCGAAAGCGACGCTAGGAGATGTGAAATTCCCTGAAAATATGATATACAACGCTCGTAGGATCGGCAGACGATGGCATGCTATTGTGTCCTGGATTTCACGGGAATCAGACCAGCCGCTTACTGGAATCCTCCTTGTTCTGGAAAATGGATACATGCAAGTATTGGAATGGATACGCATGATTTTGGCTAATCGACCAGTTAGCTGGGAACGCTACCCTGAGAGTGAATGGCGGACTGCTCTTGACCGACTCCCCAACAAGTTAGATACATTGCGCAAAGCGAAAGAGCAGAGCAAGTTGGCTGACAACCTCATCAAAGAAGTGAAATGTAAGGTGCATTGCTCTACGCATTCTACGATACTTACACATCTACAGTGCATCTTAGCTTCGTAAACCCTTTAAAGCACACGATGCTGGGTCTCAGCTGTTGTGAAGAAGGGAACAAGGCGGTTCTAAGCCACGATACCAGATCCATAGCCATGGTCTCTGAAGTGATACCACATCTGAAGGCCACCGGGTCCGCCGACTCTGCACGTCTGATGATACTTCTGTCCTATCTCGCAAACCACGAAGTCCCGATAGAGCTTCTGTGCCGCGGAGCTACTCCTCAGAAGCGCTGGACTAAAGACGGGGACATTTTCAAAGCAAATCCGGCTGAATTGGGCCTTTCTGATGATTTGATACGCATATGTTCCCCTGACACGCTCACAAAAGTATTGTCCAAACTCCAGTCATTCTCAGCTATTGACTGGGTATCCAACTCGCATTTCAAGCTGACTGAAAGTGCAAGACATGGGATTCTAAATAGGCTTACTGACAGTACTCATTCCTTTTGGTGTCTACAAGCTCTTATCCTGGTGTCCCATTCGATACCCTGGAAATATCTGGAGCAAATGTAAATCTACCCTCCCGATTGAGCCTCCAGCGACTAACAAGCCTGCAGAGAATTTGACACGAACGTATTAGTATCGCATGTTCGATATACCCTGGAACGAGCTCGACGCTGTTGTAAAGTTGAGGACATGATTCCTATGACTAGGATTGTTATAGCTCTCAACGTCATTGAATCTGCTCGATTCTCTGTTATGGAGTGGAAGCAGTCGGCGATCAAACATGCAGAAGAACTCACGGTTGGCTTAGACGATGGCTACATGCGTTCATGCCTCGCGCAGAGACAATGCCTCCTCCACCGGCTCTCCGGTGAGACAGATCTTGCTTTCATTGCCCTAACGGACAGCGCCTCTTATCAAGGCAACAGAAGGCTACATGCTGCGTATGGGCATACCGTAGTGCAACGTGCCCTAAATCACATCCAGCTTGATCAACTCACCCAAGCAACAGAGCTGTTAGGGACATGGCAGCCGACTTCCCTGGCACACTCTGCGATGGAAAAAGCTGTTCTCTTTCGCCAGCAATTAATCATGGGCAAAATATTACGCTACCGAGGCTACTTTATACGATCTTTGTCATCCCTGGAGAGATCCCAGAACATTACGAACACCGCCAAGGATGTTATTTATCTTGAAGATGCAAGTGAGCTGGCATGTAGCTTGGCTGACACTTATCTCGAGCTGGACGACCCTGCTAAAGCCGAGAGCTGTCTCCAGGCTGCGATCAACCATCAAGCTTTAAAGCAGGGTGCATTGATCATTGCTCTTGCAGAATGTCTTTTTGCGCAGAATAGACTGGGAGAAGTAGAGGAAACGCTCCGCTGCGTGTTCCAATTTCGACTGAAGCTCATGAAGATGGATAAATTACGCCTGGCAATTGTCCAAGCTAAGCTATCTCACGTTCGATCCCAATTTGGGGACGCCTTCCGCTATTGGACGGAAGCGATGAGCAACCTTCGGCGATTCAACTTAGCCAGCGGACGCACAACACGCATAATCCTCCTCTCCCAGTGCGACGTTTTACGTCGCCAAGGGCTCTTTGATCTTGAGCGACGGACCCGGTATCAACTGGATGCTCTTGAAGAATGTGCTGACGTGGGTGGAGCTTTGTACTGGATTTCTGGCCTTCGTCATTGGCTTGGCTATTTGGAACAATGTAATTGATCGTCATCAAGTGTGACACTCTTGTATGAAGCTCAATCTACGGTCTGTGAGTCAGTCTGATGCGACTGAAGCCGTCAACTGCCTTGCGCAAGTTTCCAAGCCGTCGTGGATTGACAAAGGTTCATTTAGTATGTGCAAATCGACACATCCACAGTACAGATTGTGTCGATGGCATTTTGTTTACTCTACGATGTTCATCTTGTAAAGTACATAAGATGATAATTGTTGGATTACCTGATACTAGCAGACCTTAGAAGAAGGTGTTAAGCTATACGTCCGTATAGCGAATCAATAGATAACCTGTTATGCGCCGCATCTCTTGCTCAAATTCTTTTTTTCTCCGATCTGCCACATGGCCAAACCATGTACATAATCCATCTCAGACTAAGAAATGGAAAGGGTTCGCTGAAAGCTGCCAGTCTTCACCATAGTAAATAAACAAAGTTCGGAATGGTCGGATAGCGTCTAGCCCAGCTGCGCCTACAAGGCGCTCTATGGCCTGCTTCGTGGTCCCCGCTTTGAAGCTCCTAGGGTCGCAGGTGATATATAAAATCACTATCCTATTAATGTGAAGGATAGAAAGATTTTCTTTGAGATTGAGCGTATCTAGATTTAGTGTTTTGTGCTTCGCCGGGTTCCGTGGTTCGCTGCGTATAGGACATCCAAAGGTTTTATCTCGGTGGTTTTCGCCTGCCCTCTAACTGATGTCAGAAATGCGCCGACCCATCTCTGGCTCCGGAAGTAAGCGAGAAAGTACACTTTGAGGGCCATTTTGGTCCAATATCATGTTGGCTTGGCATTTTATCGTTCAAGGCTGAATCAAGGAGAAAGTAAACCTTTCGTTGGCATTGTGTTTTCTACGTCCGGCCGTATCAATAGCAGATAGATATCCACCGGTTTACCCAGATATAGCATGAAACATACACATCTAACCGACTTTATCAGAATTTCCTAGGTCATCTAGAGAGGAAAAGTAAAGTTTCCCATGCTTCCATGATACTCAGCGGCTTGAATACCACGATTTCCTCCGCCGAAGCCCACATGCATGCCCCTAAATCACGCCGCACGATCTGGCACACGATTCTCCTTCAACAGATCAAGAAGCGCCCGAGAATGGTATATCACCGGCCCGGACCGCTTCATTTCGTCCCAATATTTGGCCATTTTGTTGTCCATCTGCTCGATGGCCTCCGCGGTTTTCTGTTGCTGTGAATATATCC
The DNA here is from genome assembly GCA_003138045.1 of Penicillium sp. MA 6036. Lineage (NCBI taxonomy): Eukaryota > Fungi > Ascomycota > Eurotiomycetes > Eurotiales > Aspergillaceae > Penicillium > Penicillium sp. MA 6036. The sequence continues at coordinate 1,729 of QAGG01000294.1, read as the reverse complement.
ATCTCCGGTCGTTGAGATCCCTAAAACACCGATCTGGTTAGAATATTAATACTGTACCACCGGGTAGAAACATGAAACATACTTCATAGCTGCGCTATACACGCGTTGGAGAGCCAAGTTGCAGGCGTCAAGTTGATCGCATAGAGACGATATTGCCAGCGGAGTAGGTCTGAGCTCGTAGCATTCCATGATGCAGCAGTATAAAAGTGAAAGGACAGCTGTTATAACCCCATTTTCTAGAGCCTCACTGTTTAGAGTTGAGGTCTTTGATGTCCAGAAGAAGGGTGTCCAGGCATTCCGCAACTCCAAGAATTTAGATATGTTCAGATGTTCTGTTCTGAATCATGTCTAGGCATCTCTGAGCTCTGCTGAGAGCCTGGGCCAGTGCTAGTGTAGTGGCAGCATCAATGGGGTTCTCTAAGTCTGAAACCAGAGTTTCTTGAGAATGGCTGACTGATCTCGGTTCGGTAGACGTATAAATGTTGCCGTGGTTGACTCCCACCTGGACGTAGCGGTTGTTTGAAGTAGAGTCGAACGACATTGTCAAAAGAGAGCACAGCCAGCTGGACTCTGGTGTGGAATCTTAGACCGCTCAGTGGGAGAATGGGTCGGTTAATATCACGGATAGAAAATACGCAAAGGGTAGGACGGTGTACCTATATTTATGTGTTTCTACCCCCACGACCTCGCTTCCGGTTCAAATGTTCTTCCATAAGGTGGACTGATATGACTATGTGCAGTGACCAATCCAATTTCAGAATACCTGATACAACTTTCGAAAAAAAGGGCAGCAGCGCCTGGCACCTCACAGGGCGATTCTAGAGATGTCTTATTACCAAGAGATCGGACACGTTCTCCGAGACCGTCGACCTAGCGAGTAGGAATAGCGCTTTGGCCTGAAACATTCTTACCGAGAGAATGCCTATAAGGATTACCAATTACCACTGAGGCAACAAAGCATGGGAGAGGCACCTAGCACGGCTCACTATCAGCTGGGCCATTCTTTGTTAAGGCAGCATTTATATGAAAAGACCATAGCACATATAAATACACGGTGCCCGGGGATTGACCTGCTTCATCATTCCGCTGTTCCTTAACGAGACCTGCCTCGCCTTCCTGCATTCGGAAAAATCCTTTCTTGCGGACACAATGCCTTTGAATACTTCCGCAGCCACAATTCGGATGCGTCTTGCCTTCTTTTTCCTTTCCATCACCTGGCTGGCTCTTGCCGGTCTCAGTTCGGCTATTGTACGCTTTGCGGTCATCTTACGAGACCGCGCAAAATCCGACCTCGCCACCTCAAGCAACTCTATGTTGGACATCGCATTCCAGAACCTCATGGACAACATCGTCGTGGGCATGGTGATCGTGGCCCTCATCTCCGCTCTGTTTTGCATCTTCGGGATCGCTCTTGCGATCCACCCAAGATGCCTGCGAGAAGACCGCAAGTATCGACTTTACTACGTCTGCACTCAACTCGTCGTCGGCTTGGTCGTTCTATCCTTGGGGGGTTATGTTGCCAGCCACGTTCACGGTTTTCAGACATCATTTGGGTTATTTGCCAGCGAGGGCCATTTTCCATACTACAAGATTATGTATTATGGAGCCGTTGGCCAGGCGGCTTTCGGAGTTTTAGCGGTCATTATGTCTCTCGTGCCTTTTGCCGTATGTGCCTTACGCGAAAACTAGCAGAATCTGCGCATGGAGCTATGAAATAGGCAAAGATGCG
>QAGG01000293.1:0-14585 GCA_003138045.1 Penicillium sp. MA 6036 | reverse complement strand
TTATGTCAAAGCCACACAATACCATCGCATCACATACCGCGGCGGACAATTGATTGGATACACGGATGCCGACTTTGGCGGCTCTGTCGTCACTGATGGGGCCTACTCGACGTCCGGGTACGTATTTCAACTTGCGGGTGCGCCGGTTTCCTGGTCGTCCAAGAGACAGGGGGAAGTAGCCACGTCTACAACTCATGCCGAATACATCGGGCAATACAATGCCATTCTGCATTTGCAATGGCTCCGCACCTTTCTGGCCGAGACGCAACTGTATCGGTCTCCAGTCACCAACATCATGGCTGACAACCAGTCCACCATTGCCCTCTCGCGCAATCCCGAGTTCCACAAACGGACCAAACATTTCAACGTGAAATTCCATTATCAGCGAGCCGTGCTGAATACTGGCGAGATTGGTCTTCAATATGTTCCTACTGAGGAACAAGCCGCTGACGGTCTCACCAAGCCGTTGGGACCTACGGCTTTTGTCAAGTTCTGTAGTCTTCTAGGAATCGAAGCCTTGGAGACTCGGAGGCAACAAACGTGACAGCGCAGGCGCTCTTTCCACTTTCTTTTCCCACGAAGGTTTTTGAGTGGTTTTACCGAGGCTTGCATGCACAGCGTTAATCCAGTATCGCCTTGCCAGCAAAGCGATCCTGAGGGGGAATGTTGTGACATGAGGCTGGTGCAGATCAGGAACCAAGCCGCACCGTCGGAATCAAGTCCGAGGTATCAATATGGACAACCCAAGTTGATTTCCAATCAACTTGGCTCATTGCTGTATATATAGGCTCATGTATCCCTCTGGAAGAATAACTCGATATATACCTCTGAACTACAACAGATGGCATTTGACGAGTAGGTCCGGGCGGTTCGTTACCGTCTGGTCGATAGTGGTGCTCTTCCCTGGGTCGTTAAAGGGCCAAAATGTCGCTGTTCCCCGTGGGAGACAGCTATGCAGGCCATGCGTTGGAAAGAAGTTGATTAATTCGCTTGCATCTTCAATGAATCGCAGTCAGATATGGTTGCCGCCCCACATCGGGTGGTGGCGGTTGAAATCACCTGACAGGACGACGCTTGTTGTCTTTTGATCGTCTTGGGTGTTGGCTATAGGTGTGCTCTGAGTTGCTGTGAGTGCTGGTTCTGCCGACGTCTCGTTCGGCGTGAATAGCGGAACGTATGAGAGGTAGACTGAGAAGATAAGAAATTGAGAGTCGGTTGTCCAGATCTTGATTGCCGTGACGTCCGGGTGGTCGCAGGCGACCTGTCGATGAGACGAGGTTGAGACTTTTAGGTTGACATAGAACAGACTGCGAAACCGACCTGCATCAGGCTCGGCAGTCGGCTGGTATAGCCGCCAGGCGCTGTGATTGAAGTGTGTTTGATAGGCGGTAATAGACGGTCCTTGGATCAGGACTACATCGAGGTCCTGGCTCTGGTGGTCGTTGATGAGCGCTTCTATCCTGGGTCCCGATTTCATGATGTTTAACTGTAGTATGCGTAGGTTTGGTTCTAAAATTGGGAGCTGGAGGTTGCCGGCGTTCGGCACTGGCGATTGCTGGTTGGGTGTTCACCACCACAGTCGAGGCATCGGGTTTTCACTCCCGCGGGGGCACCGTTCCCGCTCGTGTTGGCCAGCGCAATGCCCACATCGAGGCGTTTCTTTACATGACCATGCGAGGTGACCAAATCGGTGGCACCGGAAGCATCGCTTTCTTTTTAGTTCGCAGCGTTCCACACTGTCGATGAATCTCCGGCCGACCAGGAAGCCCTTGCCTAGAATGTATTCAACCCCTTCCGCGGTGTCGAACCAGATGCCGAGGGAGGCAAACCTCCTTAGCGCCTTGTCCTTCTTCTTAAGCCAAGCCACCTCCTCGATCCTGAGTCCTGGCTCGTTTAGGTCGTTCTCCTTCATGATTTTCTCGATCGCCTGTGCGTTCGCGTTTTCGAGATCAAAATCCTCTGTCGAGGTCCGGTGGACTACGACGCCAAACCGCGCCTTGACCAGTTTCGTGTTGTTTCCTAGCTCGTTCAGCCATTCTGTGCTGTTGCGGGCCGCTTCCGCCGACTGTGTCTTTAAACCGGATGACATATCCGGTTTTGGTGGTGCCAACCCCAGCTACTTGGGCGTCTTCTGTGGAAAGTGCGTTCGACAGCGCCGTGCGGATTTGGTAGTTTGCGGTCTCCGTTGGGAGATATCGCTAAAAGATGTTTGGTCCGTTGCTTTCATTGACTCTAGGATCCACGAAAGAGCGCTGAGTGCTGATTCGGACGCAGTCTTGGTCCTTGTCTGGGCGCTGATGGGCTGTTTGAAGGTGGATGGCTCGCTGCTACTGCGGTCCATGATTTCGCGACCGGTGGTAGGGGGAGGGCATCAATGTGCGCCCGCAAGGCTCGAACTTCCTCGTGAAGTTTCTCGTTCTGCGTGTGGAGGACGTTCTGGTCGTGCTTTACTTCTAGCCATTCGTTCTTGGTGGATTGGATGAGCTCGGTTTGGTAGGCGAACGTTTCTTTTAAGCCTTCGATCAGTCGGCAGATTTCCCGGGTCATGACGCGTCCATTGTTTTCTCCGGAACTCGTGGTCTCGGGGCGTGTTGCGGTGGTGTGTTTCCATCGCTAGGCCGGGCATGCTTTCTGGTCCGAGGTGCAGTAGTCGAATTTAAAGTTGTCCAACGCGTTGGTCGTTGTCGTTCCAACATATTCCCAAAGCTCCACATCCAGTCTCTTCTTGTAACCAACTGCCTTGTTACTGTGGCTTATACCAGTCACAGCTAGTTACATATAGTGATCGGCCGAGGATCAGGAGAAGTTATTTCTGACGGAGCCCTCTCCCATAAGAGACATATTGGAGTGGAGAGTGTGCATGGAAGTACGACAACTTCGGGTGTATTATGACATGACCGCGATCAATATAGTATGTTTCATTTCAGTAGATAATCCAAACAGACGTCAAGTTGGCTATAATGCATGGTGCATTTCTTTCTGTCTCCTTAATACACTTTTTTAATGCATTCACTTCTATCCTCTCGCATAATACAGTATCACACTTTTCTCTTTATCATGGGTATCCATTTCACGCACCTTACTCAGGAGTAGTAATTGACTTGGCAATGTAGCTCCTTCGCTATTCTAATGGTTCAAAACAGCGACTAGACCCAAAACACCGCCAGCCAGAGGCAGTAAGCCTCTAATTCCGGTCAAAGTCGCCCATTGAGCGAAAAGTTGCTCGGGGGTCTTCTGGTCCGGCCTCTGCAAGGGGCTATTGGGTGAAACTTCCTCATCGGCAGCCCTTTCCATAAGAGCATTGTTGGTTGGGCGCATGAAGAGAAGGGTAAAGGGAACGACCCCGGTGACGAGTGACGCGGCTGTGCCAAAGAGTAACATCGGAGCTCGAGTGGCGGTGGTTCTGCTGGCACACCAAGCGAGGTATGCAAACGCACCCGAAGTAACAACGGCTATCTTCGGACTATGGGCATGGCCGCGCTGGTACATGCGGCGCCATACTTTAAGTATCGCGCCATGAGACAAGCCATCTTGAGCTTGAGCCAGGAGGAGGGCGGGAACCGTGACCAATCCATTGGCTATGATTTTTCCTGTGAGATGAGTTAGCGCATTATTGCCAGTTGAGTCAGGACTACTTGCCCGAAAGCCAGATTGCTCCGGTGATCGCCACGACCTCGGCTGTACGCTGATGTTGTACCATTTTTCTCCACCGTGTTTGCTTTGTTAGAAGCCGACGATGGAAGAGATCACGTACTTGGGTCCCTGAGACTGTGGGCACCCGAAGATGATTCAATTAGATTCGAATCAAAGCGAAATGGGAGAGAATGGGTCTCATCATATTTGATGACTCAGATCCACCACTTAATGACTCGGTATGTGTAGGGTGTGGTGCATCAAGTAAGGGGCTCGGTTACATCAATGTTCGGATTCCGGTTCGTGTTGATTGAGACGTCGCATGGTCTTGGCTCAGATCAAAGGCATATATGTATTTAAGAAACCTTCTTCTTAATGGATACGAAAGCCTTCGAAACTTCCATCGCGGGTGTCGCTGCGTTGTGATACTCTCTAAACCCATTTGGAAGAATCCCGTTACAGTATTCACCCATTCGGGCGTGTACAAGTGCCTGATAACGCATATCCCCCCATCGACATATCTCGGACATGGACCAATACTCCCACGCTGTCGCTTTTGCGAAGTATATGGGGGGTGAGACACGATCGCTACCAAACCTACCCGAAGTTGAATTGTTGAGTCCACGGGTTTTGCGAGTGCTGGGCGGCAACCCCGGGGTAGTGAGTCTCACCATAGTTTCTTTCTTTGGCATACATCGATCCTTGATATGCCCCTTGCATAATCGTTTGAGAAAGCTGACGAAAGAGCGCAGATGCAGCTGCAAGGCACCAACACGTATGTCATCGGCACGGGACTGGATCGCATTTTGATCGACAGTGGACAAGGCCGTCCAGGCTGGGTGCTGCTGCTATCATCTCTGGCGAAAAAGAATAGTTTCAAGATCTGCAAGGTGCTATTGACCCACTGGCATCTCGATCACACCGAAGGGGTGCAGGATCTGCTGCGATTGGATCCGGGGCTGAGAGGTGCGATTTACAAGTACGACCCTGACCCTTGCCAGCAACCTATAACCGATGGGGATATCTTTGCCGTGGAGGGAGGGACGATCCGGGCAGTATTTACACCGGGGCATTCTACGGATCATGTGTCGTTTCTCCTGGAAGAAGAGGCTGCCATCTTCACGGGAGACTGCATATTAGGTCACGGCGCAACTGCAGTGGAGAACCTAGAGCAGTATATGCAAAGCTTGCTCAAGATACGGGGCCTAAATTGTCGAATTGGATACCCAGGCCATGGAGCGCCGATTGTCAGCTTGCAGAACCGGCTGCAAGGGGAGATTGACCAGAGACAACTTCGCGAACGGAAAATGCTGCTTGATCTGGAGTCTCACGAAGGAGGTTCGGCAACCGAGGCAGAGTTGGTCGAGGCGGCGTTTGGGAAGAAGGTTCCCGAGACTGTCCGGGACAATATCCTCAAACCACACCTGAAGGAGATCCTCATGAAGATGGCACGCGAGAAACGAGTTGGATTTCGATTCACAGGGGGACAGAAGCACTGGTTCACCAATAAGTCCCACGAAGCCGCATGATCTACGTTGCAGCGATAGTATACGGATATGCGGGTCTCTGATATTTCTATCTTATCTTTCTTTCTATATAACTTGATGCATGACGCATATCCTACCCTTTATTGAATGTGCATTAGCGTCACATAGTGTTTGATCGACGTTGCATTCAAGGAATGTGACCGCCGAAGAATGCGATTTGTTTGTATGCATGCCTGGTATGCTTCAAAATATTATATTTTTAGCTCCGCCTTGCAATGTAGTCCTCGACGCTGAGATAAGTATAAATATCCTGTGCTATCCCTGTAGTGTAGTGAACCTTCGGCTAGGATTGACAAGTATTCCGATCGAAATGCTGAACGAATGCCATTTCGGCCTTTTGTACTTCCCCGGTGGTCTTCCACAGGATGATCTCCAAGAGCTATTCCGGCGGATTCGGTGCCAAAGTAAGACCAAACCACATGCAATTTTGCGGGAATTTCTGGAGCAGGCAACTTGCATATTGCACGAAGAGTTTCGCCGGCTGCCGGTGAGTTTACAAAATGTGTTTCCTCCATTGAGTAATGCCCTGGACCTAGCGGAATTGAGTCTTCCGCAACGAGGACCGCTGGCGGGGGCTGTGGAAGGTATTCTCAGCTGCTTGCTGTACGTAGCGTCCTTGATCGGGTAAGTCCATTTGTCATATATATAGAGCTCGGAGCGCGTATATTTTATTATTATTACTATTTATTGACCAATAGCAGGTACTACGAGAGCCACCCGGAGCAATATGCCTTTTCCAATTCAACGGCCTGCTTCACTGGGATTGGGGTAAGTCTCCTGGCCGCTGCAGCTGTCGCGGTCTGTCCTACGCTGTCTGAGCTTCCCAGGGTTGGTGCCGAGGCCATCCGGATAGCCTTCCGCATGGGGGTATTGGTCCATGAAAAATCCCAATGCATAGAGTCCCAGGAGCCGGGAGGTGAGCTTCTTCGCTGGGCCACTGCAGTAATGGACTTGGACGAAGAGACTGTGCGAAAGGAGCTCGAAACCTTCAACTTATCCACTGTAAGCATTCTCCGCGAAGGTGTCATCGGACCCACTTACTCACTCAGATCGTAGTGCAGTTCAATTCCCAGTCAACTGTTCATCAGTGCCGGTGGCGACGCCAACACTACAATCAGTGGGCCACCCTCCAAGCTTCGAAAAGTCTTTCAAGCCTCAAAGGTTCTCCGCTCTGCGCGATACGCACATTTGCCTGTTTATGGAGGTCTTTGCCACGCACCCCATATTTACAACGATGACCATGTTGCTTCAATCCTTGAGACAACAAAGCCCGTGGTAGTGGATCGAATTTTGATAAACGCTGCTCCACTTCTTTCCACGGGGAATGGTGAACCATTTCAGGGAAACACTCCGCGCAAGATATTTGAATCAGTCGTTCATGAGCTTCTCACAGGCTTAATCAGGTGGGACCAGGCGAGGGACGGTGCTCTACGATCCGTCAAAAGTGCCGGAGCGAAATGTCGGTTGTATGCATTTCGGCCTTGCGCCTTGGTGGCCGAGCTGGTTGCTTCGGGTGTAACCAAAGCCCCCCAGTGTACATTCCAAACATGCGATTTGATGGAGTGGATCTTCGACTCCCCAAGTGATACCTCCCCACTCAAACAACGGGACTCGAAAATCGCCATTGTCGGAATGTCCTGCCGCATGCCCGGCGGGGCTAATGACCTGCAATCCTTCTGGGACTTACTACAGGACGGCCGTGATGTACATCAGAGTGTCCCGGCTGACAGGTATGATGTTGACAGTCATACGGACCCGTCTGGAGCTACGCGGAACACCAGCCTCACCCCATTTGGATGCTTTATTGATCAGCCAGGACTATTTGATGCAGGCTTTTTTGATATGTCACCCAGAGAAGCATCCCAAACCGATCCCATGCATCGTCTCGCGCTGTTGACTGCATATGAGGCTCTGGAGCAGTCCGGGTTTGTCGCAGACCGAACTGAATCCACCGATCGAAGAGGGGTCGCGACTTTCTATGGTCAGTCCTGTGATGATTACCGGGAAGCAAATTCGGGCCAAAAGGTCGATACATACTTCATTCCCGGTGGCTGCCGGGCGTTCGCGCCGGGGCGTATCAACTACTTTTTCAAATTCAGCGGGCCAAGTTTCGACTGTGACACTGCTTGCTCCTCCAGCTTGGCAACCATCCAGATCGCTTGCACATCGTTACTTCATGGTGAGAGCAACATGGTGGTAGCAGGAGGGCTGAACATACTCACAAACAGCGATGGCTTTGCGGGGCTGAGTCGAGGACATTTCCTATCCAAAACTGGGAGCTGCAAGACCTTTGACTGCAATGCGGATGGCTATTGCCGGGCCGATGGGATTGGATCCATTGTCATGAAACGCTTAGACGATGCAGAGAGGGACAACGACAATATCTTGGGCGTCATACTGGGATCGGCTACCAACCACTCCGCGGATGCTATCTCTATCACACATCCACATGCCCCGACGCAGGCTAGTCTATATAGCCATGTCACGACTAGTGCAGGCGTAAACCCCATTGACGTGGACTTCGTCGAAATGCACGGTACGGGCACACAGGCTGGCGACGCAGCGGAAATGGAATCGGTCACCACGGTATTCAGCCCGAAAGCCCCGAAGCGCACACGCAAGCACCCGCTGTATGTTGGATCTGTTAAGGCGAATGTTGGACATGGAGAGGCTGCAGCCGGTATTATGGCTTTAATCAAGGTTCTATTGACCTTGCAAAAAGACATTATTCCAAAACATGTGGGTATCAAAACCAGTTACAATCCGAAATTGCCAGATCTCGATCCCCTGAACGTTCGCATTCCCTTTGGATATGTGCCCTGGCCTCGAAATCCGACACGGAAGCGCTATGCAGTTGTCAATAACTTCAGCGCCGCAGGGGGGAATACGACACTCCTGCTTGAAGAGCCCGCGTTGCGATCGGAATGTGAGCGGGATCCTCGGACAGCATTTACCATTGCAATTTCAGCAAAGAGTAAGATCTCTCTGAAGAAAAATCTGGAATCGCTTCTGGCCTACATCAAGTCAATGCCATCGGAAAACCTTGCAAGCCTATCATACACCACCACAGCTCGTCGCATGCATCACAACCACCGCATAGCCGTAAGTGGTGGGAGCCCTGGAACAATCATCCAAGAGCTCGAGAAATATCTTCCCACGGTAGAAACCCATCGACCGATCGAAAGCACGCCCGTCTCCCTGGCTTTTGTCTTTTCGGGCCAAGGCACCTTTTATGTGGGCGTCGGAGGTCAGCTGTATGAACACCATTCAGAATTCCGCAAGCGAGTACTTCAGCTCAACGACATTTGCCTTGGTCATGGGTTCCCCTCTTTCCTTGGGCTCATCACTGGGAGTGATTCACAGCGAGAGTCCGACCTGGGTCCTATCGTCACGCACCTAGCAATAGTTTGCATAAGCATCGCTTTATGCTGGGAATGGGAGAATCTTGGGGTTAAGCCCTGTGCCGTTGTCGGAGCAAGCCTTGGTGAATTTGCCGCGCTTTATGCTGCCGGAATACTGTCTGCAAGTGACGCCATCTATCTCGTGGGAGAAAGAGCTCGGCTTATACAAGAGCTGTGTATCCCCAACACACATGCCATGCTGGCGGTTCGCGCAACCATCGACCAAATCCACGAGGCCCTGGCTGGCACGCCGTATGAGATAGCATGTTGCAATGGAATTCGTGACATAACTCTGAGTGGACCTGTCGAGGAGATTGCCAGCATACGGCTCAGCATTGAAAACTCTGGTTACAACTGCACTGAGCTGAATGTTCCCTACGCGTTCCATTCTGCTCAGATGGACCCCATTCTCGATCAGTATGAGAAAATATGCGGTGGCGTCACCTTCAAAGAGCCTAGCCTCCCTGTCATATCTCCTCTTTTGGGTGGATGTGTGTTCGATGGCAGCACCTTCAACCCATTTTACATGCGCAACGCAACGCGCAACCCCGTTCAGTTCGTGGACTCTCTCAGCAACGCTCTAGACCTGGGATTGGTTGATGGCAAGACGGTATGGGTAGAAGTGGGACCTCACGCCGCATACAGCAACTTTGTTCGTAAATTGATGCCCGAGGGAACGATCACGGTGGCCAGCCTCAAACGGGATGAAGACAATTGGCACACCTTTGCTCGTGGGATGACAGAGTTACACTGTCTGGGGTTAAAGCTCAATTGGCAGAGTTGGCATGCACCTCTCGAGTCCCAACTGAGACTCTTGGATCTCCCGGCCTATCAGTGGAATTTGAAGAATTACTGGCTTCCATACAACGGGACCTGGATGTTAGCAAAAGATGACAATCCAACACAGAGCTGCAACCGCCTGGCCCCCTTTTCCCCACAAACCGCACTCGTCCAGGATCTGGTCCAGGAATTCATTACAAAGGATCGGGCCGAAGTAACCATTCAGTCCGATATCCTACAGCCCGGGTTCTGGGAGGCCATGAACGGCCATAGAATGAACCAATGTGCCGTAGCCACATCGGTATGTTAATCTCTGCCATCGTGCCCAGTTTCTTTTTTACAACACTGACATCTTGCCTCTTGCAGTCCATTCATGCAGACGTTGCCTTCACCTTGTCCAACTACCTTCACTCTCGTATGAGACCGAACCTAACCGTCCCAGTCACCAATATCAAAAACATGCAAGTCAAGCAAGGACTCATCGCAAGAAAAGATCGCTCCCGGCCCCAGTGGATTCAGGTCCGTGCTGTGGCAGACGGGTCGACCGGCTCTGTGCAACTCTTCTGGTATACTCTCAATGACCAAAGACAGCGGGCCACGGATTGCTTTGCTACTGCGATCGCAGAATGGGGCGATCATATATCTTGGCTTAACGAATGGGCCCCTACTGCTCACTTGGTACTTGGTAGGATTGAGACCTTGCGACAGGAGGCTTCCGAGGGCAAGGCAAATCGCCTATCGCAAGACTTGGCATATAATCTCTTTGGGAATTTGGTCGACTATGCAGAGAAGTATCGCGGGATGCAAAGTGTAGTTCTACACGGCATGGAGGCTACAGCCGAGGTCACCCTCGCTGCCAACGAGCGACCAGACCAGTGGACAGTACCGCCATTCCACATTGACAGTGTCGCGCATTTGGCAGGATTCATCCTGAACGGCGGCAACGCCCTTGATCCCCGGAAGAACTTTTATGTCACACCGGGCTGGAAGTCCATGCGCTTTGCCCGGCCATTGGTGGCTGGCGATCGTTACGTGAGCTATGTGAAGATGATGCCCATTCACAAACAGCCCGGATTTTTCAAGGGCAATGTCTTTATCATCCAAGGGGACACGATTATTGGTTTGGTTGAGGGTATCACGTTCCGCTCTTTCCCACGATTGCTTTTGGATGAGTTTTTCAGTCCGCCTGATCTGAAGAAGGTCTCAGTTGGTCAAGATGTCGTCCATGGAGGCAACAACTCCGGCCCTCGGGCGACAGCCGCTTTGCTTCATCCAGAAGGCCCTCCTGAAACTGAGTCGTCCGAAGATGCGAGTGAAAACGGTGTTAGCCCAACCCCTACGCAAGTCTCTTCCCCAGATTCCTCTGCAGTGAACCCGATCGTCAAGCAGGCTATGATCTTGATCTCCAAAGAAACGGAGGTTGACCTCCATGAGCTGACAGACGAAACGGAATTAGCCTCGATTGGTGTTGACTCACTGCTGTCACTCGTCTTGGCACAGAAGTTTGGATCGGAATTCAAGTTGGAAGTGCGTAGCTCATTATTTTTGGACTGTCCTACAATTGGTGATTTCAAGACCTGGTTGATGGATTACTGTTGACTTTTCTTGCGGAATTAAAGTGGTGAGTATGCTATTTATAAAATGTCAATCCCTATGACGAATCGCCGACTGGAATTATAACGTGGAAAGCCGTTTCTGGCCTCGAAAGCGGTCAATGTCGGAATTCCACAGGGCCTGATAAGTTGGCGACTATTTGCAAAATGAAATATGTTAAACCAAGAATACGCATAAATACACCGTACTTAGCCTAGCTGAGAAGGTGTGCACCTTTTTGGCCGAGCGGTCACGAAACAGGCGTTTTACTACCCGACATTACTGTTATTTACATCTGTTCTGGTCCCGACCTCGATCGGTATTCGAATGTAACTATCCTGTATATGAAACTATGTGAAATTGTCTCGTATATCAGTTGATCGGCAACAAATATCATTAGACCTTTAGACTCCATCTCCATTTTATTCTTTGTGGGTAGGGAGATAGTGTGTCGGGTAGAAAAACGACTGTTTTCGACCGCTCGGCCAAAAAGCTGAACACCTTCTCAGCTAGGCTAAGTACGGTGTACTTGCGCGTATTCTTGATTTGGCATGTCGGAACAAGCTAAAGTGTATAGGCTAGTATGCATTCGGGGCAAATGAGATCAAGCGGAACCAATTCAAGATGAAAAGATTGATTGATTGAAGAATAGAATATGCAATCGAGGGCATGTTGAAATACCCTCAGGGTCCATGCGTTTAATACGCCGATACTCGGTGGTTACAGCACCAGAGCTGAAAAATGACGCCAAATTACATACAAAACATAAAGCAGGTCGATATCCCATGTGACAAATCACCAGTTAGCGGTAATTTACTGCTTCATGCTCTGACACACTGTTAGGAGGTTGTTTCTGCAAGTCTTTGTTTCCAGGCCTCATCTGCTGCTCATTTCCTCATCAAATTGAGTAATTCGGGGTGAGCAGCAGGTGAGATCGAGCGTCAACAATTGAGGTAACCTTTCACTGACTCTTTGAAAGACGGTCGAACTCAGACCGGAACGTTCATGGGTGGCAATGACAGCAGCCTCGGTGTGATTGCCAGTCTATAAAAGACCCTCGAGCACAACGTCTCTTGCATTTCATTCCAAAGGCCATGATGGAACATCCTACTTCGTCTTCCTCATATGATCGGCCAGCTAAGAGACAGTGCCAGGTTTCCCACGACCCAGAAGATGAGTACAAGTTTTAAAGCCGCCCACAGCAAGCTTCAAATGGTGTCACCATCGAAACTGAGGTTTGAGGCCCTTTTCGATGGCAAATGAACGAGATCACTAATACTGCATAGGTTCCAGTGCGCACAATAGGTTTCCTTACGGCGGAGTTCATGAAGCTTCTCCACTACAATGACGCCCTGGCTACACCATCCCTCAAAAATGCTGGATCTGTACTTTTGCCTGTGGGAATGCTACGTCGTCAAATCTGCCGAGAAGATACGACTTGAGGAAGAGCAGCGACAGCTTCAAGGGTCAAATGAGTGGCTAGCAAGCGACAGCGAAATCCTTCTACAGCTCTGCGATGAGCAGGCATCGATAGGGTTGAAACGGCTCGGTCGCCAGGGTGTGTCTTGTTTCTGCTTCCTGCTGCGAAGGGAAAGGCTGCAATGGTCAGAAAAAGCGTTTGAAGCCGAATCATTTCACTTACCAATCAATGGGACGTGGTCAGAATTTTCCTGTGATTTGTCTTTCTCGGTGGAGATTGGCAATTCATTGGGTTGCTGATCTGCTTCATTCCCCTGGCCTGTCGAGCTGTTTTGGGACCCCATTGTGTCCGCAAGAGAAAATCACGGGTCTGGACAATACCATTTCCATCGATCCTTCGTGATTTATAGACTGCGCAGACGCAGGCAACTATGTAGTGGATTTTACGATCACCACAACTGTTGATTGATGCAGTCAGATTTTGACTGGAATTTTGTTGGTTTTCGTCGGGCTGTTGACAGTGTACCGAACAATAGGGATAGTCGGTCGGGGAAACTGATCAAGCCTCACGATGTTGAGGACCAGAGATCCACGCTTGTTGAGGATACGTATTTCAATCAGGCACTTCTTTCAGTTTCGTTGAACGCCTCAGAAATACGGCAAATGGAATATTGTAGAACCCTATAGTCATCAAAAAAAGAAGTTCGAAAGGAAAACAACACAAAAACTAAAAGTAAAAATTGATGTCTTCATGGTCGCAAGTTTGAAAATTGAATGTTGACGGGCCGAGCACGACCTCGCTTTCTGCAGTCTAGACGGACAGACACACAGCTCAATACAACCAACACCACACTAAAGCGAGGCTAGGAAAAAAAGTCCTTGATTTCTAGCGATGAAATCTTACGCGTTTTTCGGTGATTCAACGTTGAAACGCTCACAGATGAGGTATCAGAACAAGAAATATGAGCCTTTCATTGCGGACCGAATAGTACTCAGTGCCTCAATTTTAGAGAGCCGTGAAGGATTCAACAGTCAGCCAACATTTCTTGACCAACTCACACCACTCTTGCTCGTTTCTCTCGCTGAGCATCTAAAGCATTAAAAATGTCGCTGCAAATAATTGCGGTAAAAAGAAGACATGGGTTTCAACCGGCCTCAATTAAGAAATGTCCCACACCGCGTTCTACCAAGCAACGCACATAGCACGTAGGGGAAAAGACGAGCCGAGAAGCCTATAAATACGTCCTCTACCCCCGGCAATTTGCTCTACAATTTATTCACTTGACTAAGGAAAGTCGAGTAGGCCTTTGTCTGAGTCACATGGTAAGTTCTCGACCTTTGACCCAGTACTGAATTCCACTGTACTGACATTCATAGAATACATCGTGGACCAGCAAGCCAGCCAGTGCCTGTGAGAGATACAGGTATGGTTCCCACCAGATGCATTCACACCAGCCGATTAAAGATGTCTATGCGAAGATGCCTCCGCCAAAGCGGCCGACTAGCTGATTTAATGTACAGCCTCTGTGTATTCCCAAAATAAAGCGCGAATATTCACGTGAGGTATGTGAATCTTAGCATGACCCGCCTCACTGATTCCGAAGACGATGCGATTTCAATAGAACTGAGGACAATTAATCACAATACACGAGCGCAGAGGCCACCGCTCTTTACCGTATCTTCGTCCCTAGTCTTGGCCGCCAGAGCATGTGAGTCATGGATTATGTCGCCGATCTACAAGCTAATGAACGATAGTGAACATCGACATTGCACCAGAAGTCCCCGAGGATACGGCACCCCCGTTAGTGCTCTGCACAAAGCCTCTGCCTACACACTATTCATGGCCCAGTCGCATCAAACCACGCAGCAAAGAATCAGGTGAAGAAGGAACGGGCTAATAACAGGTGCGGACATCCGATCGCGAGTTTCGCTGCGCAGAAGCTTGAGACGTCCATTCTTCATGACAATGTGAGTGATTGATCGCATCCTCTGCTGCGCTATATCAGTTGTTGCGAATTTTTGTGCTCCAAATCACCAATACCATTACTGATTTTTATGCCACTATAGAAGCAGCCGTCACCACTGTGAAAGATACCCGTTGAGAGTCCTATCGCCGGATCGGAGATAAGACCACGTCACGACGACGCGTGATCCATCGCGTCTTCCGCCTCAACCTCACCGCCCTCACACCATGAACGGCGGAGTGTACAAA
>QAGG01000292.1:0-14582 GCA_003138045.1 Penicillium sp. MA 6036 | reverse complement strand
CCGCTATTCTATCTTGTAAAATTTGATCAATCCTTGATGTAATTCGTCCTTTGATCTTGAATCAAACAGCACTAACTACAACAACAACACTATTCGTCACCTCTACCTCCCCGTCGAACATTTGCATTGTCTCAGATACCTTTATTCCACACGCAACAGTCCCGTCGCCTGTAAAGCCCCATTGCTGTAACGATGTTTTTGTATCCATGATTTTATGAGCAAAATGGAATTTATAATCTGTTCCCAGGTGTGCCTGAGTCTGTCAGACATGAAGTAAAATCATCAAGGCTTCATACCTGTTGAGTCTGAAGCCACTCAAGTGCACGTCTTATCATGAGAAACGGAGCGCTTCGGTTCATGTTCGTCTCACGGTGATGCCGTATGATGTAAGTAGGGAGGTAGGGTGTGAGAAATGCCGATTAACGACACTGCAACTTGTATGTTACTGTTCACTAAAAATTGTAAGCCATGTATCGAAAAGCCCGAGGTAAACATACGTAGAACAAGGATTCTCGGATGTGGCGACAAGTTATTACGCAAAACAGAATAGTAACATAAAGGATTAAACAATGCAATATGCACGCACCGAGAGAAAGTGTTTCCAGCTCCTGGTCACGCATGATGAAGGACATGCGAATGTGGGCAATTTCGGCATACTTATATCACTTGTGAGAGT
This sequence comes from Penicillium sp. MA 6036, assembly GCA_003138045.1. Classification (NCBI taxonomy): domain Eukaryota; kingdom Fungi; phylum Ascomycota; class Eurotiomycetes; order Eurotiales; family Aspergillaceae; genus Penicillium; species Penicillium sp. MA 6036. The sequence goes on along the minus strand of QAGG01000292.1, from coordinate 13,906 downwards.
AAATCGACAACGCACAGCACTGGATTTGTTCATCCAGGGAAAAACTCTCAAAATGCAGGTACATGTATTCTAGTCCCATGTACCTCTAGGCTTGCTCAACAAAAGTTGAGCCCAGGAATGTGGGGTGAGTTATGAAATGCTGGAAGTGGTATATTTTGTTCGATTATGAGCATGATCCATAATGACTGGTTGATAAAACTCCTAGAGCATAGAACTATACATCTCTTACAGTAGACCAGATAGGCTTCTATTGGATGCCCCTTTCCTCTCTTGGGCGGTAGAAGGTATTGTTGGCCTCAAGTGGCAACATCTTAATGCTAAAATCAGGAGATTGGAGGGCATTATCCCGGAACCACTATACCCAAAGCGAAGCTCCAGATCAACAGAAAAAAAAAAATTCTACTGCGCCCAATCACTCGAGACGGTCAAAAGAACTTGCAAATCTTCGTTCCCACATAGAGTTTGCTAGTCCCAAGGTCATGACAATAACAATCAACAAGACTCGTTGCCCAAAAATGGCGAAGTCGAGGATCAAGCGCCGAAATTATTTCCAATTTCCGATCATACCCGCTTGAATGATTTTCAGGAGTAGTCCAGCCTTGAGTTGGAGCGTGTACTGGGCCACCGGGTTCTCAGCCTGCCAAATCATTATTTGGCCAGGGGTCGACATTTCCAGCATGGAGAATGAAACCAAGGTGGAAGAATTTCCATAAATGACAGGACATAGATAGAGTATTCCTTTTTGGATTTTGCTTCCAACTCGCACGCCGTCGGTTCCGGATAGAGGCTTCCACTCTGGATTCCTCAAATGTTGCACTGCGTGACAAACTATACGCCAGAAATATCCTCCGTGGTCGAGAAGAAATGCGCATCCAAATATCGAGCTTTTCATCTCGTCGAGGGAGATTTTTAGCTTCCATCCACTTGCTCCCATTGCCAGTATTTGGTCACCTTGGCCATTTTGGTCGTCTTGGACATCTCGGACATCTCGCTGTCGGACGTGGAAGATGTTCCATGGCTGATCACGTGGTTAGTAATTGCTTTGGAGTAGAAAGGGAAGCTCACTTCTAGTCTCAAGACCATGAGATATGTAATTGTTGCAGAAAGAAGTTTCTCCATACTTGGTCGCAAGATGCAGCAGGCGCCCATATACCGAGAAGTAGATATTTGCAATAATTCGTTCTGCCTAGGAAGTCATATCATTTATATCAAAGGATAGATATACCAGACTTAGAACAACAATGCAGTAAAACAATGTAGCGACAATGGGGCCGGCTTACCTGACCTGTACTTCGCGCACGTTAGCAAGGAGGCCGAAATCACGGTTAGATTTCCCTCCGTCGCGAGAGGCAATCCTGGAGTCAAGTCAGCACCCTGGCGTAATACCTTCTATTCCATATTCTCTATCTGACGCAAACGGCCCAAGAAAGGAGACTGGTATCGTCGCTGGCACGATAATCCCCGGTTTGTTGCTTTTTGCCACATGTTGAGAGATCTGCTTCGAAGTCCCCGAGGAGCAAAATGCAACGGATCAGGTATTTTGTTGAACTCGATGGAGCAAGATATTTTGAAACAATCAACGTTTGGCTGAAATTGATTCGTATGATTGGGTTGTCTTCGGTTACTTTGCGTACCAATCACAAAACCAGACTAAGCGCCGCTCGGTGTGCCCGTATCTAGGCCCGGCATATCACCCACCATCCAATTAAATTATCACAGACGTCGCAAATGTATCCACAATAAGGAATGGACCGATAGCATGTCTTATCAACCGATGATCTTTAGCCAGATTCAAAACCCGCACTGCGGGTACCTGGTTCGGTTTAGCGCTGTGGGGTTGGCCATTAGTATGTACTCCGGACACAGGGTTCGCTCAGGACCGATCCAGTGCTCAGTAAAGGCTTCGTGAGCTTCTAAGCCTAGCAACCACGAGGGTTTGGAACCTTGCCGGCTTTCTTTTGAGGCTGAGCCATCTAAGCCTTCACTGTCCTGTAGGACGCCCTAGCCTAGCTTTAGGGACAAACGATGGCGCATTTCGCATTGAAGACGGTGAAAGTATTGTAGAAAAAGTCGCACAGACTAGTGAAGCCGAGGGGATGCAGAAGGTGATAAATATGGTGCAACTGCATGTGTGATTGAACTGCAGCGAACCGTCGCACGGACCTTTCTCGGTTTCGGTCCCAGGGCTTAATCATCGATTTGCCTCCGGGGCTCCTTGGGATGCCTGCCTGGAGTAGGGGAGTTTCTTCAATCTGCTTCTTTGTCAACTTTCACTATTCCATATCAAACAGAACACATGACGTGCGGCCGCCGAATCCAGTTCGAGGGTAACGATGCTGATTACATTCAATTCCTTGAAGGGCGAGTTCTCCATTTGGAGAACATTTTTCTCCGATCATCTCCTCATAAAGCCCGCGGTCGAAACAATCATTTCACAGGGAGCCAAGGGGATTTGAGCCAAGCCAACCATATGTGTGGTGTAGCCGAGGGCAGCAGAAGGCAAATTAGTGAATCAAGCAGCAGTATCCAAGAAGAAGGGTTGGGAGACGAAACGAGGCTAGCATTCTCAGGCCGAAGAGCTAGCCAAGATGACAGCAACACAGGTGGCAGCACATTTGAAATCATCGAGTTCCGTCCATCATACGATATAAATCTCAATTCGAAGAAAAGAACAAGAGATACGCGGGGCCAGGGCGCAAAAGGCCAGCTTCAGATACTCTCCAGTTTCACATCCTTTGTCCGAAATCTACCCCAGTCGAGCACATGGAAAAAGTGGATTTCTGTGTGTGATCCAAAACGTGCAGCGCTTCTTCGTGGGCTAGTACAGGGCTTTGCTCCATCTGATGAGCCCAAGGTGATGCTCAATAAGACATCCAAGTCTACAAAGATTTCTATTCTGCACGAGTACGGTAACTCTCTGAAGTCTTCCAGTACAACAAACTGGCAGTTGACGTGCTTCCGGGAGCTCATATTTTGCTCTTTATGTGCAGTCGCTTTGACAGCTGTCGAAAGCAAAGATGACGTGTATGAGTCCATGCGGGGGGTTTTTGGATCCGATGCCTATTCAAAACGGTTCGAGGCGCTAATTCGTGGTGCAAAATGGGTTAATAAAGCCATATCTCTTTTATCTCAAACCAGGTGGGATTTACGAAGCTGGGACATTTTTCTTGTTGGTATGTGTCGAGCCATTCTCTTTGGACAAACTAACTTTGGCAAGCTGCGCGTCAAGTTAGTTATTATGCCCGATTTAACGATTTTTCTATCGATCCCAAGTCTTTACTAGATGGGTTGAAACCACAATTACACGACGACTCTTACCCGACAAATAATACAAACACCTCGGTGCCACTTGCAATCCCTTTGATAATAAAAGAGATTTTCAAAGACAGCACTTCGTGTGTTACTCACTTGTATACTATACTTTGATATTTTGCTGACAAAGCTCCACCCTAGGCTATCAGAGATCTGTGAATGCTTAGGATATACATACACAAAAGTCGAGTCACATCGTGCTCTCTTCAATGATGCCTTCCAACCATCGCATCGGCCTGAAGAGTTTTCATGGAGCACAGGCACCTATCTCTCGGATATCTCCGCTGTTGAAAATCGACATACGGCGAAGGCGTCGAGGCCAATCGCAACGGTCGGAGCCACCACCGGTAGGAACCGACGTGGACGAAGATTGCATGGCTCAACCGCAGTAGGTCGACACAACGGCCATGGCCCTAACAACACCAAACGACATAAGGGCCCTGAACAAGCAGGATGTTCGGAAAGACGTTACAATAAAAATTCAAACCCGTCCTCAAAAGGTAATATGTCCTTAAAGCTGGGTGGTCAGTTACTAAACCTTATAGATGGCGAGTATCAAAGGACATCGAGTCAATTTCAAGGCCGACCAACACCGGGGGTGCCCCAATCGGAAAATGAGTTTGACGGGTTATTCAGAAATATGCCTAGCTTGCCAGGCAGTATAGATGGCCAAGCCCATCCGGTGGATCCCGAACCCGGTGAACCTACAACAGTGGGCGACAACCTTGAGATGAACAACCCATGGCTCAGCACATACCTTAATCCTCAACTCAGCAGGTCAGCGCCACGGATAGGGAGCTTTGGTACAGGCGAGGCGTGGTTCAGCACATACCCGAATCCACACCTCGGCGAGGCAGGCAGCCTTGGGACAAGCGATGTGTGGTTCAGCACATACCCAAATCCGCAACTCGGAGAGTCGGCGCCACAGGGAGGAAGCTTCGGTACAGGCGAGGCGTGGTTCAGCACATACCTTAATCCACAGCTCGACGAGGCAGGCAGCCTTGGGACAAGCGATGTGTGGTTCAGCACATACCCAAATCCGCAGCTCGGAGAGTCGGCGCCACAGGGAGGGAGCTTCAGTACAGGCGAGGCGTGGTTCAGCACATACCAAAACTCCTAGAGTGAAATTTCAATAATTCGGACTTTTTCCTCAGTAGGCTGCACTTGCACCCTCATCCATTTGACTTGGACTGCAACAAAAAAGTACGAATCTCAGTGCGCTCTGTGCTGGCTTCACAGAACTTGTTAGCTGCAACAGGTTTATTATAACAAGGAGAAAGGAACTCGCAGAAACACAAAAGTATGTTTATAGGTCTGAATGCCTCGCTGGATCGCTTGAAATTTTAAGATGCATAATTTGTACAATGAATGTCAAATCATAGAATCCCATAAGTCCCTTCACAGGTCTATGGTAGAAGGACAATCAGACAATCTAATTGCTCGTTCAGCTCCAGAGTCTCCGTTAGTTGAATATAGGTTCCGGGTTTGAGGGTTTCACCCGCGACATGCATGTTCCCAGAGCCTATACTTTCAGGTCCTGACCCAATCGACAGAGGGAAAAATAACACCGATCGATCATCATTGGGTTTTTCGATCAGGGCCTTTCCAAATATTCGCTGCAGCGAGGCGAGATGGCCCTAAATACCATTTAGAAATTGGCTCACTTGCAGGTTGTAATATTGAATTACCGGTATATTGGCATATCCCAGCTTCTCTAATAATGGTCGCACTTTGGCTTCGCGAGCTTTGTCCGTGCATACTAGTTTGTTCTCCTTCCCTTTCTCCGGCTCCATTTTTGCGTTTCGATAAACCCAAGAAGCCAACTCGTTGAATTCCTGCAACGCATCGGTCTTGATTTCGGTCGGGGGCATGGCTCAGCGGGGTGCGACTGGACGAGTAATAGCGCGCTGTAGTAAAACAGCTTGTAAGCATCATAGCCGTGGTAGCGAAAACAGAGCCGGAATATTTACCTCTTTTTTGGGGGGATTGTTGGCTGCTTTCCAAATGATGGAATGACAGGTGATTGTTATAAGACAAAGCCCCAGCGAGCAGCGGGGTAGAATTCAAGATAGATAACTAGCTGCCAGATCTTAGTTCCGGCTCGGGGTAAGTAATTTCCGAACCGGAAAGGGGGGTTCGAAAAGGGGCACGATACCAGTCCAGCAGAAATAGTTACTATCAATTGAGTTGTGATATATATGGTGCTGAGCTATTTGCAGTTCGATTCGTATTGGGCTTTCGAAAAATTTCCACTGATCTAAGAATCCGCAAGAGTTAGAAAAATTTATAAGAAAAAAGGTGATTGAAATTTCAAGGATACTAGGCATTATCATTGTCCTCACTTCACTCACCCCTTCATCCCGGTCGCGCGGCGCCAAAGTGGCCCGCGCCCCTGTCGGTAAAAGAAGAATGTCGACGCTCTTTAAAACTAATGCTCCTGCCTATCGATTTAAAGGTGAGACTGTAGTTTCTGTGTGTCAGAATGCTCACTGGGAAAACTTTGGCAACAATATCAAAGAGATAGATGAGCAAGCGTGCAAACCAAATACCCGGAGTCATGCTGAACATCTATCTTCGCCGTAGGATGAAGGTGCAAACACAATAAAAATCATTAATTAAAAACTCCATATCTCTCTGTTGCTGGTCCGAATGCCAGCGTCTGGCCACGTGTAATCACGTGTAATTGACAGTCGCTTCGGTAGTTTCCTATTTCCGTCGCGCGTTTGCTGTAAATTGTAATCACATACACTGAGTGAAATTCAGTCGTGCCGACCGGCGAAGCGGTGCAGAGGTAGATGAGTCTCGCGGTAAGTGAGCCCCTGCCACTCTGGCCGAGCGACGGGGCCCACTCTGATACCCCTGGGGATTCCACTGACTGCTGACCCGACTGAACCTGACGAGGCTCGTCTAGTGCTGAGTAAATGACGGTGACAGGCGTTCTATCGGTTGATAATTCACTTGCCAAGTGGACAGGATGTGTCTCGGCATCCGCCGAGGGGACTCGGACTGGACGAATCAAGGCGTCTAGACTTCCTTCGTTTCGACTGCATTTATCAGCATCCCGACATTGCAGAACTAAGATCATCCATACTTACCACACACAGCATGACGTGCCAAAGCCTGTACATCGCTTTTCCAACCACTCTTCCGCGCAGGATAGATGGCAATGCGCTCGGCACTGATCGCAATGCAGGATCACGCACTCGTTTCCTTGTTCCTCATCCTCAGCCAAACAAAACACACAGTGAATCTCGTCGACATCTTCACTCAAGCGGAGGTTCTGCAGCGACAAGTCCTGGACACCTGCCCAGATATTAGTGACCGAGGTCAGGATAGCTGGTCGAGCCGGCGAAACGTGCCATGATACACTGTTGGTCCGCAGCATTTCGGCAGTCACAAAGGGATTGATTGATTGCACTGGCTCGGGGTTTGTTGACAGGCGCACCGGCTGGTCTTGCCTGAGCCCGTGAGAGAATGACCGGTTAGTGTTGTCTGGTTCCGCCAGGCGTCTGCTGGAGGCTGGCGACATCTGACGCTGGCGCGGATGCACAATGGGTGGAGTGGCAACTCTAGAGTCATGAGGTACTCGCGCCTGGTTGCGGACGGCTGCTTCATACCACTGCTGGCCAACTTGTTACCATTGCCGGTGCCATCTCGCGCAGAGGAATTCTTTGGCAATAGTGCAGAGCTTGGATTGCAAAGTTGAAATGCCGAACGGCTCTCTGGCGAGAATGTTCAACTTTTGGTGGCCTATCTTGGTGTCCTCAAATTTGATCGAGTTTTTGCACGGAGCGCCTTTCTTCGTCATCCCGCAACAGAAGCCAGGACTGCCATTGGGGCTGACTTCTATCTCGCAAACAAAAAACGGATTCCAAGGCAGCGTGGTGGACATTGTTGCGATCTTCAAAGGTAGAAAATTTCTCCGATTGTTGGTGCTGTTGGGCATTCTCTGCGGCGTTCCCTCGTCAGCTTTATATGCCATCGCCGTAGGCTCCTTGCCGACATGTCTGCGTGGCTGCTGGTATGGAATGCTTTCTTGAAACAGGCGATACGTCGACGAATCCATTAGGATGCAGTATGCGCCGGTATAGGCCGATCAGTGGCCTGCGAGAAGTGATATCATTCCATATCACTGCTGCAATCAGCTACAGTTGCGGCTGTAGATTGCCATCACCCTACATTGGCAAAATGATTGCTATTGCTGTTGGTAGCATAGTCGGCAAAATTGAGAGTTGCCTCCCAAAAATCCGAAGTGCTTGCAGGTTGTCATTCGCCTCAACGCTTATGGCGATAGGTGCGTTAAGTGGTACTAAGACAGATTCGGTCTCCCGGGGCCCTTGACACGCCAGCAGGAACAACTTTGGTGTTCCCAGGAGCTAGACTCTAGAGATTCTCCACAAACATTGTGGGCAAGGCTTTGATGCTCCCGTGTGATTGCTACGCACCTCTCAACGGAGCCACAGGCTACGCTCCTAGCGGACCATGGGATTTAGCCGAGGCGAGTATATAAAGGCCTCTTTTATCCAACTTCAAAACTCTTGCCTCATCCTCGCCCACACTTCATTTCCTTCTAGCTCCAATCCACTGTCCAATCATGGTCTGCCTCAATTCATTCTTACCGTGCTTACCGATGAGCTAATACATTATAGCCGAACATCAGAGACCTGCCCAACGAGCTTTTGCTGTGGATTGTGTCGCATTTGGATGGTAGTGCGATGTTCGCCCCTGCAAAGTCGTGCAAAGACCTTGATTTAAGACTCCAGCCCAGTATCTGGAGATATAACATCAAATTCCAGAACAGCAATCTTTTGCACCTGGCCGTCAAAGACGACAATGTTGATCTTGCGGCGGCTTTGCTCCAGCACAATGCCAACATCAATGCTTTTTACCGAGGAAAAACCCCTTTAATGAGGGCACTCAGATACTCTTCCGGTGCAGTGCGTGAGCTCTTGCTGAAACGTCGAGAGCAAGACATGGCAATATTCAAAGTGGACGTCAAACACAAACACGGACGAACGGCGCTCCACCTAGCGGTCTTCGCAGGCAGAATAGGATTCGTGCATCTGCTCCTTTCCAGTGGCAGCGACCCTGATCTACCGGATGATTCAGGGCATTCACCATGGGCCTGGGCACGTCGCTTCAATAGGCCCGTGATGGATATGATTTTCTCAAATGATCCGATGGCCAAGGTGTTTCTTGGTACCCATTTATCACAGGAGGCTGAGCTACCTCTTCACCAAGCAGTATCATATGGGTCGGTAGATGCTGTCAAACGAATTCTCCGTCAAAAGGGTCTAAGCTCGGACATCCAGGACCGAAAAGGCTCTACGTCGCTCCATCTCGCCATCGAAAGCAATCGCCCTGAAGTGGTCGATTTGCTTCTGAGTCACCCGCGTGCCAATGTGAACTGCACAGATAAAGATGGAAATACGCCGCTTTGGCTTTCTACTTACTCGTCTTCCTATGAGATAACCGAAAGGCTGTTGGCCGAGAAAGACATCAACGTTAATTTTATTGGGGGCCGTGGGAGATTCGAAATGCCGTCTACATCTCTACACCACGCCGCGACCAAATTGGATACCGTGCTTCTACGACGACTGCTTGCGGTGCCAGAGATCGATCCGAATCTCTGCGTTGCAGGTCACTCTCCAATCTCCATTGCCGCATCCCGCGGATGCGTGAGCACGGTTGCTTGTCTGCTGAGTATGGGGAGCGTGGAAATCAATGGGATGGGCATCATAGATCCGCCAATCTGTCAAGCGGCTGCACACGGCCATCATGGTGTGGTCAGACTATTAGTGCAACAAGGCACACGTCTGAACATCAATGAAAGCACGATCGTATCTCACGACACTGCACTCTGCATTGCTGCCCGTGATGGTGACTTAGAGATGGTCCAGGCACTATTGCTTCATGATCAAATTGATGTCAACCTTTAGAATGAATATTTCAAGGATCCATTGATGTTGGCAGTCAAGGATGGTCATTTCTCGATTGTCAATGCTCTTTTGGCAAACAGCAGACTCAAACGCTTCAGTTTGAAGAGATCGCTTGAGCTAGCAAGAGACGACTGCATCCAGAGGGCTATTCAGAACAGAATGGAAGCCGACAACTCTCGTCAAACATTGTTGAGGTGGTCTCCAAGGATGGAATTTGATGGTCTGTACAGTTAGCGACATCTACATCTGCCGCGATGCAACACCAGAAGGCTGTTCTCAGCATCACTTGCCAAGAAGTCTCGGAATTAATTATTTGTATCTCCCCGCTGAACAGGTTTATTCACAGTAATGCCACGTTCAGCTTCAACGAAGTCTAGCTGTTTTATACTGTCCAATCCATCAAATTTGCACTTGCAAACTATCATGAGGAGGAATTCTCTGCAAGTTTTTGTCTCAAGGCTTTGTCTGTTGCCCATTTCCGCGTAAATTGAGTAACTAGTGGTGAACAGTAGGTGAGATCGAGCGTCAACAGTTGAGGTAACCGTTGAGGTAACTGTTCACTGACTCTTTGGGAGGCGGTCGAACTCAGGGCTCGCAATGACAGCAGCTCAGTGTCGTTGCCGGCTATAAAAGACCCTCGAATACAATTTCCCTTGCAATTCATTCCAAAGGCCACGATGGGCCATCCAACTTCACCTTCCCCGTGTCACCGACCGGCCAAGAGACAATGTCGGATTTCCCACGACGCAGAAGATGAGAACAAGGCGCAAAGCCATCAACACCAATCTTCGGATGGTGGAACCATCGAAGCTGAGGTTAGTCAGGCCCTCTTCGATTGCAAACGAACGAGATCACTAATACTGCATAGGTTCCAGTGCGCACACGCAGTTCCCTTACGGCGGAGTTCATGAAACCCCTACACTACAACGATGCAATAGTTACACCAGCCCCCAAACTGCTGGACCTGTACTTTTGCCTGTGGTAATGCTACGTCGTCAAATCTGCCGAGAAGATACGACTCGTGGAAGAGCAGCGACAGCTTCAAGAGTCAAATGAGTGGCTAGCAAGCGACAGCGGAATCCTTCTACAGCTCTGCGATGAGCAAGCATTGATACTGTGGGATCGAAAGCAAGCAGTTCGAGCACTCTGTAACGGCGTGGTTTCATCATTGCAAGCGAGCGATACCCAAGCCCGTCATGTTGATGGGCCTTGATGGGGTCTCCGTGTTCTTAAGCGCTCGTGGACGATAACGACATCTGAATAGTTCTATTATCTATCTGACTTCTGTCCTAAATATCATCTCTCTGTTTAGAGGCCCATATAACCACCGGAGAAGCTCAGTTGGGCTTGGTGATGGGGTGTCAACGTCTCACGGCTGTTTATACACCAATCAGTTCGGTTTCGAGAACTTAGCATCTGGCCATAAAGCTTCCCTAGTCTGCGATGAACTAGCGTTAGAAGAAAGATTAAATCCCTGCTCAGCCTGCGGCATTCTCTCCCTCCCAACCCTCGTCGAATCGCTACTTTCTACACTTCTGTAATTTGCCACCAGCCTTTGTCGGCGACTTGAACTAAAATGCACGAATCGAACACGAATGGTCTGTGCCCGTTGTTTCAATGTGGTTTTTTGCTAATATTAGCAGACTGTGATTTGGATCTCGACCTTCACGCCATCTGACAAGAGTGCTCTGGCATACCGACACCACCTCCCTGTCTCGCCACCGACTCCAACGATTCTCGGCAGATCCTCACGGATACGGGTGAGCCTGCAGGATATGAGACTTTAGGGTCCTCCTTGATCGAATGCCTTTTCCACCCCACTTATGAAAAGCTATCAGCCTTCGAGTGGACTGGTCCAGACCCTCTGTCCATGTCTACTCAGGCTAGCGACTTGTTCCTCTACATGTCAGCTTTCACTTTCCCTAAAGAAGTGCACTGGGTAGAGTTCCGACTAGTGTGATTTAAACGGAAATCTGGCGATAGTACAGAAGAGCATCTGTTCTTCCTACCCCGAGTTGAGACGGCCACGTGAAATCTCCGTCCAGTACGCGGACAGGTGCTAGATACCATCTCCCGGCATGGATTTGGCGCCATAGACACTAGCTTCCGACTATTCCCTTGGCCTCGTATGAAGCCTCGTATGAAGCCTCTACATCACTCATGTCAATCGGCGCTTTCGCTGCTAGATGTGCTACCCACGACATTGCCGCTGAATCCGGATTTTTTTGTGCATAACATATTGGGTGGTTACAAGTGAGACCGTTTCAGACATGTGCAATTGCTCAGACACAAGGAATATAAGCTCTTGTTCATGTTTACTCATGTTGTAGTTCTGCTTCATCACAACGTGATTGTTGTACTTCTGCTTTTAAACAACAAGAACGACAATTCCCAACAACCGATATCTCACTTTTCTTTTGCATTGTCCGACAACCCTGCCAGACTGAGTGTCGAAGGGTGATTCCAGTCATTGAGTACGCCAACCAGCTTCCTTCTGGACGAATCCAGTGCCTGCTCCAAAAAGTGCAGCCGGGCTAGCTGCTTGTCGTGGCGAAGCTGAAGACCATCTTTCTTTTTTCTCAGGTGCGCACCAGCTTCCTCCAAAAGAAGATTTTCCTGCTCTAGCTTCTGGCCATTGATTTGCTTGAACACGCATGACTCCCATAGGCGTCGATAGAGTCCAACAAGTCGAGCTGCGGGAAAGGCGAACTTGGGATCGTCGCGTTCGAGGTCAGCTAGCACCTTCAAGATCGGTTGAAAGGGCTCGGTTGTCAAGGTGGGTCGGGTATCTGCGTTTTGTTGTGAGGAGGACTATGGTGGTCAGCAAAGTATTCGGACCCGATTAGTTTCACTTACCAATGGGACATGATCAGAAATATCCTGTGAGTTGTCTTTCTCGGCAAGGATTGGCAATTCACCGGGCTGCTGATCTCCTCCAATTCCCTGGTCTGGCGAGTTGGTTTGTGCATCCATCTTGTCCGCAGGAGTAAGTCACGAGTCTGGACAATACCATTTCCATCGATCTTGGTGTCTCTTATAGACTATGCAGACGCAGGTGTTTACGGGCTGGGTTTTACAATCACCACAACGGTCAATCGAAGCATTCAAATTCTGACCGTAGTTGCTTTACTTTTCAGTCGGCTGCTGACAGTGTATTCAACAATAGGCATAGTCGGTCGGGGAAACTGATCAAGCCTCACCATGTTGAGGGCCAAATGAACGCTTGTTGAAGATGTATATTTCAATCAGACACCTCTTTCCCTTTCGTTGAACGCCTCATAAATCGCCACAAATGGAATATTGTAGAACTTGTAGTCATCAAAAAAAAATTTTAATAAAAAAAACAATTTTCTGGTGCGTCTTCATGGTCGCAAGTTCGGAGATTGAGCGTTGACAACCGGTGGCCAAGCTTCAACGGGTTGACGGGTCGAACACGACTTCGCTTTCTGCAGTCTAGACGGACAGACCCACATCTCATCACAACCACATAACACTAAAGCGAGGCTAGGAAAAAAAGTCCGATATTTCGATAGATGAAATTGTAAGCGCTTTCCGGTGATTCAACGTTGAAACGTTCACAGATGAGGTATCAGAACAAGAAATATGAGACTTTCATGCGGATTGAATAGTACTCAGTGCCTCAATTTAAGAGGGTCGTGAAGGATTCAACAGTCAGCCAACGTTTCTTGACCAACTCAGCATGCTGTTGCTCAACATGACTCTTCCTCGTCTCTTTCGCTGAGCATCTAACCCCCATCCCAGTGACATGAAATGCCCTGTGTGATGAAACGTCCACCAGGTACCTACATATTCGACCCTTGTCACTCCCGATCCACATTTATGATATTGCTGAGAGCAGCAGAAACAATATTTATTTGATCTCTTCTTCGAGGCCTCTTTTCAAACAAAAAATCACACAATGTTAGAGTGGTGGATTACAGGTTGTCATGGACCACCTAGAAATCCACGGTTTACTACCATGGCGCCATGATCATCCACAAAAACGTCTAGGATGGATAAGAAACACAATGTCGTATCAAATCACATACACATTTATATTTATTAGTTTTTTAACATCACTATCATTGGTTTTGTTTGAAAATATACCAAATTTGGTGGAACCATGGCAGCAGAAAGGTACATAAAACAAAAGTACTGACAAGGGGAATACACGGCAAGTAAAGAATCTTGTAACATGAGGTATGAGAAATACTAGCGCCGTCAAAAGGAACAGCCGCCCCACAACCCTGCCCGCAAATAGGAGTTGGCCTTCTTTCAGGAAACATAACACTGGTAAAGGTACCTCGGGATCACATCAAACTAGGAGTGTATACATTGCTGCAAGAGCAGTCACAAGGTATGGATGTTATACGTGCATTACGCTGATTCAACAATGAATGCTATAGATACAGGTCTGGGGTTACCAAGCCTCTTCAAGTTTCCAGTGTTAATCGCGGAAGTCACGAATATGGAGACTGATCAGTGTTTCGGAATATTCACGTCCAGACACATCCATATATCTTTCTATTACGCGTCATACATCGCTTCTGCCTCTTCATATTTCCCTTGCCTGTCAAGCACTGAGCCAAGGTTACTGACACTGGTGAGCGTGTCGGGATGCTCATATCCAAGCACCTTCTCTCGTGCTTCCAACG
>QAGG01000291.1:0-14657 GCA_003138045.1 Penicillium sp. MA 6036 | reverse complement strand
AGCTCGGAACCGAGAACCAGTAGATAAAAGTTTTTTGTACATCATACCTAACGGCGGCGGCCAAAGTAATGCCGACAGCTAGTTCAGGCGAGCCTTGTGGAGCGCGAAGACGGACCGTGTTGGCAGAAAACACAGCTCGCGGGTCGGCGAGTCTCGACAATCGTCGTTAATCTGACTCTGGGAACTATTACATTGATCCTGGAAACGCCAAAAGCAATCCTAGGAGCTGTTTGTTCTCTGGAAACCTGTCTTTAGCTCCTGGGGCCATTTTCCGTTTCCAGGAAACCGAGTTCTATCCCCTGGGATCTCCACTCTACGATCCTGATTGAATACGAACTGGTTTTGGGAACAAATTGGCTGGATCTGGGATCTGTCGCGCTCCTGGGACCCTACTTCTGGATCCTAGAGTCAATATTCTGCCTTCTGTGTTCGCGGAAAGCCCTCACAAGATACCTTCACCAGACCTGCGCACAAATCTGCGTCATCCGATTACTCCAGGAAAGGCTAAGCCATCGCCCCAGGAACCGCACTTGAGGTTCCTGGAGGTGATGAGACTGTCAACAGGAGCATGACTTTGGTTTTCCGAGGTGAAAGTACTAGACCCCAGAAGCTACGTCGGAATTCATGGGGGCTACGTGGTTCCCAGAAGCTGGTTCTTTGCCCCCAGAAACTGCACTAAAGCCCCTGGGAGCAAGAGAGCTCCTAGGGCCAGGATGTTCATTCCCAGGGCTGATAGAGCTGTCAACAGGGGCGTGACTGATTTGTGATGATGGAAATGGAGAGTCTACAAGTTACGTACGATTCCCTGGGGCTATGTGATCCCTGGCAGCTCACATCATTCTCGGGTCGGCTTTTGAAATCTTGACGGCCGCCAAGGTTGATGATTATTTACGCAGAGCAGGTCGTCAACCATCACCTGCTTGCTACACCAAGCCACTCAGCATACTGCTCTAATATTGGCCACGAAAGGTTGGCTAGTCAGATCAAGTGACGAACATGCTTTAGTTTCAATCAAGAAATTCAACTGATAATTTATCTCACCAGATCTGCAGTAGAGTCCATTCCTTTACCGTTTTCATCGCACCTCTGTAATATTTTTGGACTCCACCTCCATCATTCTTGAAAAACCATCATCAAGTTCTGTGATTGTTTTTATTCGTAATCCCCGCTGACTTGTTCTTCACAGCCCTACTCTAGGAAGCAGCTCGAACTGCCTCTGACTGTTTTGTAGCTCGGTGCGCATACTCAACTAGTGATCGCGTAAGCCACGTAAGGCAAGACGCAGGAGAGACATAATGGCCCCAAGAACACCGAAAGCGGCCTGGCCAACGGCTCCATAATACATAATCTTGTAGTATGGAAAGTGGCTCGCACTGTCAAAAAACTCGAAGGATGTCTGAAAGCCGTGAACGTGGCTGGAAACATAGCCCCCCAAGGAGAGAACGATCATGCTCACAACGATTTGAATGCAACTGTAGCAGAATCGAGCGGTGCTGTTTTCTTGTAGCCACTCCGGGTAGATCAAAATGACAAACCCGAACATGGAAAGCAGGGCTGAAAGCAGGGCCACAATCACCGTGCCCACGACGATGTTGCCCATGAGGTTTTGGAATGAGATGTCCAAAATAAAGTCTCTCGAGGTGACGAGGTCATATTTTGCGCGGTCTCGCAAAATGGCCGCAAAGCGTACAGTAGCGGAGCTGAGCCCGGTAAGGGCCAGTCAGGTGATGGCAAGGAAAAGGATGGCAAGACGCATTCACATTATCGCCCCGGCAGTATTAAGAGGCATTCTATGTCCGAAAATACGTTGACACGATAACAGGAACGTGAGGTTTGTTTTGTTCAGGGTAATAGTTGAGGAACTAGAGAGTGAGAGAAAGAAAGATGTAGGCCGTGAATATCTCAGGGCACCGTGAACTTATATGTGCTATGCGCTCTTCACACAAATGCTGCCTTTACGACGAATGGCCCAGCTGATAGTGAGCCGTGCGAGGTGCCTTTTTCAGGCTTTGTTGGTGAAGGAGAATCCTTAGAGGAGTTCTCTTGGAAAGAATGTGTCATGAAGAAGCACTGTTTCTATCCTTGAGATCGACAGCCACGAAGACCGTCTGCTATCCTTGGTAGTAAAGCAGCTCTAGGAATGACCCCGTATGTTTCTGGGATTTACCGTCCTATAAAACGGGGCCAGTATATCATCATCATCTCTAAGACAGGTGATGCATTGTGCACAGCATATTTTCAAGCCAATAGTGATCCCAGGAAAAGCTCTGATACAGACAGAATTTGCCTTGGTCTTTTTGCCTGGATGCACATATTCTTTGCTGTTGATTGACAAACTTCCGGACACTTCCACAGGAAGAAAAATACTATTCTCTATCGTTTCTGTTTAGCTTACTGTATTTGTTGCCAGCTATCTTAGGATCTGCTTCCAACCATAAGGTAACCCTCACTGTTTGGTGAACCAACGCGGCCGATCGAAAATCAACTTTGAACCGGAAAATTTAACAATGTCCCGCTAGTTAACAAGTAACTAACACAGCTCAAGTAGATATTTTCTATGGTCGAAATTCACATGCTGTTGGTGTTCAATGGTTCTTATGTTCAACGTTGATGTAAACGTTGACATCATACCTTCTGGCACCAAACACCACCCGTACATCGTCAAAGGTGGTTATCTGAGGACACTCAGCGAATGTATCAGCACGTTACTACCAAGCTATTGTGGACGAGGTCAAAGGCCCCAGTGCTCTTGGAAGCATAACCAAGACTCCGCCAGTCGTCTTATTTACTGCGGCTTTTGGCGCGGCTGAATCATGACGCAATAACAACCCCCGAGACGTCGAAATGTAACTCCTTCCGCATTTTTCCATTTATGACCAACTCCAATCTGGCAGCCAGATTGCTCCAGGGAATGCCTTCAGATCAATTGGTGGTTCGGGCAGCACGTGGATACGGCAACTGGATTGAAATATACGTACCGTGATTGAGGCAACAAATCAACATCCGCAGTGCTCCTGGAAGCCGGCACCGATATTGATAACCCTCAAAAGCTTGATAGTGGGTACATATTTCATGATGGACACCAAATATTTAGAAGCTCATGATTGTCCCATGGTGAAATTATTATGCCTTTCCCTTGCTCTAATCGCTTGTCAGTACAGCACCACCACTAGTAAAACCAAGAAATCACCATGAATTACAAGCTGTCACAGGTATTAGAGACATCCATTAGTCCAGGCACAGAAGATCACCCTAGACCTACATGGCAAACTGGTATCGTTCTTATAGAACCCCTCGTGAAATCCATCGGCTGACAATCTATCGCATGGAGTCAATGAATTGACTGAAAACTTCCGTCGGGTCATTCGTCAGTTTATCCACGGGGATCGCGGCCACTCAAGCCAGATTCTACAGCCGTCTGTTGACCAGTCCACTGGATCTGTAGCTACAGAGGTATGACTGAGAGGATACTCCTTATTACCTTGTTGGCTATATATTGATAGAATCATTGCTTTTTGAAAATGAGCGAGCAAATACATGTGTCTAAATGTTAGCATAACAATTCCGATGAACCAATAGGGCATTACTTGTAGACTATGATAGACATTAGTATTGGTAAGACGGGAAATTTTAGAGCGTCGAGACCCAAATCAGCCATGCCAGTATTCATCGGACAATGGTGTGAGGGCGTCTCGCCTTGCTGAAAGACAATCTTTCAAGTTAAAGGCATACCGAACCATAAGCAAGTCCACCAAATTCTTTCCCTTTATCTAGCCAAGATGGTGCTGGCAGCAACAACTAGACGTTGGTCGCTTACAAGTCGCGAGTGATCTTAATGGCCATGTAAGTGGAGCTCCCAATGCGCAGCGCAAGAATCAGTAGCAAGTTTGACATTTTATGAGCCTACCAATGACTGTAATTATATCCCATGCTTTGCCCTATGCGCTCGTTGACATGAGAATGTCATTGGCAAAACGTCCTAATGAAGGCCGTCGTTATAGAGAAGCTGTCGCGGAATCTGGCTCGTTTGATAACTTCCGTCTTCCTATTTTGGCTCGTTCTTGGTCGTATGAAACCTAGAATTTGCCCTTGGGCAGCATTCCCTTACTAGGAAGCACTTTATAGGTAACTAGATCCTGGGCAAGTTGAGTTAGGGGGCATTCACGGGCAAAGTCTCCGGCTTTTATCACCCCCAACAACTGGCTAGTGATCGTCTTTAATACTCTAAAGCTGAGGTGGAAAGGGACCAGTGCCGAGTTGGTTCATTCATCGAGATATTAAACTATGAGGGTTGCTTGCCGTACGAGCTTATCCACCCCAACTCTATTGATTCTCGCCACTATCCAAATCTTGTGAAATTTCTTTTTGTACTTTTTTTGTACTTTTTTGGGGCTTTACTTTAATACGTGGGGGCCTTTTGGGTTAGACAGGAATAGCTTATTGAGGTTTGTACTAATTTCATAACAATGCTTCTTCGATGGCAGACGAAGGAGTCTCATTCCGATGGAGAGACGCGTGCTAAAGAGCCAATCATTCCTGGAGATTTATTGTCCAATATGATAGGGGACGGTATATGGCCCCATCGGCTCTGTTGGTAGTCCCGCTGCTGAAGATTGGGTGACCGAGAAACGTGCCTCCTGGTAGACATTAGAGCAACCAAAAGGTTCCGTGGGAAATACTTGAGCGTTGGCAGTAATTGAAGAGTGTCCACAACCAACGAGACCGGTGCAGACGACGGAACGGGCTCCTGGAAAATATTCACGTCTTCTGTTCAGTCCTAACGGCATCGTCGATATGTGTGAGGTCGGCTTAAACAAAGGTCGGTATTGCATGTTTTGACTTAGGTGCATTGTCGATATTTGGGGATTGAGAAAATTGTTTTGGGACATTTCCGCTAGCGAGTTATCGATGCCAAAGGCATCGTCATCAAAGGCGAACGAGCCGACATTCATAATTGAGTGCGGTTCGGCTGGTGCATGTTGTTCATTGGATGGGTGTTCTGCCGTATGAGGAAGGTTGGCATGGGAGACCCACACCCCGCGTTCCCCGTCTATTGATGGTAGCTATTCAGTTCTTCAAACCCTCAATAAAACGTAAAGCATAGCTGTTTACCTGTGACTCCATCTAGAAACTTCTCCTCTTCCTCTCGGGCACGATAAGCCTCGTCCAAGATATGTAAGCGCTCGACGGGCAAAATCTTAGGCCGAATCGGCAGGTCGCATTCTTCCAATTTCACTGCCGTGATTCCGTGGCTTTTGTACAGGTTGCAGAAAATGTGTACTAGAAGTCGAATGCGCTCTGCTCTTCATAAGCCTATGTTAGATCTTGGACGTGCGAGTTTTTCCTCTTACCAACTTTTGGAAGATGATCCGGTTCCCGATGACTCACTCCAGAGGGCCACCAGGGTGGCTTAGTATCCTCAGGGTCAAATTGTATGGTTCTTCCTGCAATGACCTTCCGCCCATTATAAGGATAGTTCACTTGCTTGCGGGGTTCAACTAGTTTGATGTAGGCTTTTGCAATGATGCGGCAATTATCCTGCCGTAAAAGGTGAAAACTCTTTTCATAGTAGAGACGTAACAGGTACGTATCTTTCACGGCAATCGAGGCTTTGTCATGTATAGTCAGGCCAGGGATTTCATTCTCGGGTTTCTTCTTAGGTTGTGGATTTATTGTTTGCCAACCAGGCCATGACTCTCTAGGGATTGGCCACGTTATCGGATGGAAAGAGACACTTGGGCCATCGAGGTTCCGCATACTTTTTCACTTTCCAAGTCCATGCCATTGCGAATTGTATGCTGCAAATGTGATGAGATGAATCTTCGTCCATTAGGTTCCGTTCTGTGGCTAAAAGTTACCGGTGCTTTCGGGTTGGCTACCAAGGGTCAATTTAGCCATACATTTGTGGTGAAGTTGAGACTCACGCAGGTACTGGCATGAAGAAATTTCACTCGACATTGCCACTGCTTTCAAGAATTCGCCCGCGACCGTAGGAGTGAGGATCGTCTGACAGCTCTCGGCAATGGAATCGGATGAACTCCAGCAAAGATAACCATCCGGGTCAATGTAGATAACCGCAAAGTGAGGATAAGCTGACTCTTCTTGTAGTGATTGTCTATACATCGTTTTCGGGGCCTGCTTGGGTCAGTTTTATAACTTTAAAAGTAGGTCACGCAAACAGCACGACAGTACCTTGGATATAAGCCCAATGTCTGAATTTGAACTAATCTGTGTCCTTCCCAGCATGAGTCCTGGGCAGCTCTGAAATAAATATATACGAAGGCTTTTCCAACAGCCAGGAAAGATCTTGCAGGAGAAAGATGAGCATTCTGCAAATATTCAGCACATGCGCGCAACGATGTGCATAAGCCTGAGCTGTCAAATAATGATTGCAGATCAAATCCATGTATTGGACATGGAGATGTATAATCGGGGACTAGGCCTATCAGCCGCACTGCGCATCCATGATCCGTGCACCTAAATGTGGAGGAACTCTCGGGGGGAGATTGAAGCCCTGAGAACGCTAACAAATGTACTGATCTGCAAATGGGAACACATTAGTAGTATCATACGAAAAGTAGCTTTTATACCCTTACTGATACACATATATCCAGAGACTAATTTGCAGGCTATTTTCTTATTTTTGACCTCTCGCTATGTTACTGTAAACCAATCCCAAGATAGCATGTCTGCTATCTCTACGTTACGGAATATCTTGCAGTAGCACATCAAATCAAAGATTAACATCAGTGCTGACGATTGGTGACGCAACCTTGAGTGACGCTTTCAGTATGGAAGTATATATTCATAGTTTGTATGCGCTAGAAAGTATCGTGAATGGGATAGTGCATGCTCCAAGAAAAGATCCAGAAACTAGTGATTTTGGGGTTTGTTTTCAATGCCCGTCCCACGATGCAGATCATAGCTGCATTAACGGTCGGGCAGCCAGTCTATGCTATATAAGGCCGAACTTGGCTACAGGGCTTAATTGGATCGGCATATCCCATTCGGCCGGAGGAACCGGTTTTTTGCATTTAATTGCGTTTGAAAGTCACATTTAGCCTCATCATTAAGCTCGTTAATGATGTCTAGGAAAGCCATCACACT
Organism: Penicillium sp. MA 6036; assembly: GCA_003138045.1. Lineage (NCBI taxonomy): Eukaryota > Fungi > Ascomycota > Eurotiomycetes > Eurotiales > Aspergillaceae > Penicillium > Penicillium sp. MA 6036. Next base: position 7,550 of record QAGG01000291.1, on the reverse strand, counting down.
TAGACGGCTTTGGATACAGAGGCATTTGATAGATTCGATCCCCCTCATGAAGCTTTTGCCGGCATGGCGCACTCAGGCGTGCACCCACATTACCTTTTCAAGCATTATGCATATGCGCCATATATATTTGCACAGTCGAGACCGAAGTAGTCCTTGCCCAAAATCTACTTAACATTTTCCTAGTGTTGAGAACGTTTTTCTTGGCCACTACAGCTCTAAACCACTGTATCGCATCTTCGTTTTTGTAATACGCAGGTCAAAGGTACAGATTGGCTATGAAAAATTTCACGATCGTCAGACAGCCTAACTTTTGGGGAGAAATCTTGGTCGTCTTTGTTATTTCTTAACACATCAACTATTGGCGTTCAGTGGTTTGCTAGCCGTTCCTCGAGCCACTAAAGTCAAAGTGTAGCCATGTACGCACTGTATCACGATCGGGAAGCGGCCTGAGTGCAAGGGTCGTTACTGTTCTGCGGCCTGGAGGGGATCTGGACGGCTTCCGACCGTAAAGAATTGTCCCCTTTCTCTGAAAGCATGAGGCTAAATGTAGTCCTGAGCTATTTTAGAATCATTTCTCCTAGTTTCCTTACCCCTATCCAACCCAATCGTCCTTTTCTTTCTCTGTCAATGAAAACTGGTGCGGGCTTAACAGCCCCCGAGGACTATGACACTTTTGACGGAAGATCACACGCATCACAAGTGTTTTACGCGTCTGGGTGTTTCTTCGCGCATGATTGGGACTCACATAATTAGATGATCAACGAGGAGGCGACTTTCGGTAAATTTTCTTTCGCATACTGATGATTGGCGAGGACGAGCATCGCCGAGGGCGCTATGAGCAACTCCTTCATGTATTTCTAAGAGTAAAGCTCCCTCATGGTCAAAAATTATGGACCTCGATAGCGTCTTTCTGTATCGGAATAATTATACTAGCTAATACCCATATTGTGGTAGATATTCCTACTGTGCCATGTTCAAACCAAAAAAAAAAAAAAAGGATTGATGGCAGGGTCACTGCCAGGACCTGTCTTAATAGGAACTAGGAATATACAGATTGAACCGTTGGATATCTCTATAGGTATCGAAAACACAGAAGGAGGCAAATCTTGCTGATGCAGTGATTAAGGGAAACTGTCAGAAATATGGTGGATCTGCATGTGGATTTCTGGGTATTTACCCGGAATATCTTACGACATCAGTATCAGACACCTCACAAATAAAGTGCATATTACTCTTTGTCAGCATGTCCTACAAGATCTCCCGTTTCATAGTTTTCAGTTAGCTAGAGAGTTTAATATTACCGTTCCGGAACCCATACAGTATTGGTCACTGATTTCTGTCAGAAACCTAACCGTCAGGATGAGCAATTGATGTACTGGCTAGTACTGAACATGTCCAATAGAATCAGGTGATTGATTGTAGGTATTAAGGGAGGGAGTTTTATTGGGGTTGCCTCACGTGATGCCCGCACAGAGCCCACAGGCCTACGGAGGGGTTTCTTCCCTCCTGCAACTGCCTCACGGGAGTCAATTGCTCGCCTCTGCTGGTAGCTCGTCATCTCTCACGCAGTCAAGACTCGTTTTGTCCCTCCCACCTTCCCTCTGTACATAGAAACCATTGCAGGTACAGACACATTGCCTCCCTACAAGGGAGCGCGGATGGGCTCTATCTGACGCTACGGTGCGACAGGTGACCCGTCACAGCCAAACTATACACGTTCATTATCCCTCTTGACTGGGTGAGGTCACCAATAAACGACACATATAAATCACATTCTGGTTGATGACCGAGAAGAGACGTTATTGCACAGTGCTTTCGAGCCAGTCGGCTCCCCTCGATTTGAATGGCACACAGTAATGGCTTGAGCGAAAGCGCCTAGCTTATACTTCCTGTTGTCCTCGACTTATTTGGTTCGAGCCTCAGAACCATTGGTTTCAATTCATTACCTTCTCTTCGGAGCTCAGCTGTGCGGTGTCGGTCTCACAACGATACTAGTGTAGTTCTTGATCAGTACGTTCAAATTCTGGAGTTCGTCCTGTCGTCATGCGGGTGCAAACCTTCAACAAAACTGCGGATATGAGCCTAGAATCTTCGGCGCTGGCTCTGGATTGCAGCTTGTGCAAAGTAGATCTGTAATCAAGTATCTCGGCAGTCGACAGCTCAAGCTTTCTGGTCTCAATGTCAATTCTAACCGAACCAAGCCAAGGAAGGCGATGCTTTCACCTCTTCATTTCATTCGATTTACTTTCAGGGTAATAACAGCTGCGCTGTAATAGCACACAACGCCGACAAAGTGGCCTCTCCCCAGTACACTTTGATTTATTTTCGCGGCACAGAGCACATGCACGTGGAACGCGACTTCGCAGGTCTGAGGCAGGTTTGAGCAATCTTGGAATTGGCAATTTGAGAAGAGGCCCTAAGGCACATATTTCTGATCCTTGGAATCTTTGCGCTGGCCGATTGGTCTGGGTAGCGCTTTCCCCAGTGAAAAGATGGGAATTGGCCGAAAAGTCATGCTTGGGTGTGAGGTCCACCGCTTCCCTGTGTATTATGGAAGAAATTTCCATTCTGAAACTAGTAGATTGTGCAATGAACGAGATATGTAGGCTCGCATCGATGGGTTAGATGAGGCGTCAGGGACCGCGGCCTAGAGGGAAACAGACGAAGGAGTCATCCCTCCTCCGGGCCTTTTTAGGTATTTGACACATTTACATGTTTCTTTCAGATTCCAGATTTGCCACACTTTCGACTTTAGTCTGCTTTGCACCCAGGCCAGGTCCGTCCATGATTGGTGCATCAGATCTGGCCCGCTTCCATTTTTGGTAATCATTTTGGTTATCAAATGAACGGACAAATTTCATGAAGTCTATCTATATTATCATCAATATTCTGACCCGCCGACCTGCAACCGGCACAAACCCTTACTGCTATACATAGAAATCCTGGCCATAGTGTATCTCTCATTCGCTTCAGCCGTGAGATCAAAACGTGATGCTGATGCTCACATGCGCTTTTCCAGTCGATCTATCTCCGAGCAGAGGTGACCTACTATCTACCAACCACAATTTCTTAGACAAACACAAGGCGGTGGCTGACAGCTAGACGAAGTTGGCCCAGAGTCGGCCGGGATGAGCCGGCAAGCTCAGTCTAGTAGAAAATGGGGTCCTCAGATATCACTGATCATTGACTGCGACGGGGTCGAGCCCTGAGGGAAAGAAAATAGGACCAGGTAGCCTGCTCGAAAGAAACAGATAAAAAAATGGCAGCATGGCATATACAATTGAATCTGTGCGTGAAAGTATGTGCGAGAAGGTGACGTGGGATCGTTCATGACATGAGGACGGAAACAAGACGCGTTGATTTCTCACGGTGGTTACCTAAGCTAGACAGTATCAAGATCATTGATGAAAAAAACAGCTAATTCCAAGGGTAGGGTGGAACCATCCAGGGGCTTGCTTTCTTGTTGGCAGCAAAGCGAGTCATATGCGAGATCCGGCAACGTGCATAAAAACTTCCTGCTTTAGCAGACCTTGACCCAGTAACCAGGCTAACGTATGATCCTGTAGTTCGGATAGTCGAGGACAGCAATTAAGGGTTTAATGCGAGTTTGTTCACGGCGCTGCCGTGAACTTTCGGACCCGAGCGCAAACTCTGATTCGCTTGAATAGAGTTTACGGGACTACCTCGGCACTAACAATTCCAGTCATAAAATAGGGAAGGCAAGTGACTTTTGCGCACAGATTAACGAGGGTTTGCTTTTATTTCTTATGATGCTCCACTTAAGGGGCCGGAACTGGACCTTTCCGTTCCGAGAAAAGAAAGGGGCGTCGATCTTGGCAAAGACATCGAATCATGTTCGCCGCTCTGATGGATCCCAACTTTGTTACAAAACTCTGAAGCTTAGGTTCGACTTACTGTGGACGTCTGACATATCATTTGGATATCATATTTGGCTACTAAGAGCAGGATGTTCCTTGCATCCAATCAATATAGTCACTTTTGTACCTATATATACCTTTGTATTCTTTTGATTCATGAAGGCCAAGTGGAGTCTCTAAGCTCCACATCACTATTGGAATCAGAACTGCACCTCAAGGGCATACGCATCAAAAGAGTGGCCAGATCGTGACGTCTGACCCTATCAACGCCAGTGAAAGCGTTGAAAATCGAGAATGAATGGAATGCAGAATGGGTCCGCAAAAGGTCCCTTACCAGGCAGGCAAATCGACAGTCTGTCGCTAAATCGTGACGAGGTACGCGGAATGCGTTTTCGTATTTCAAAAAAAAACTAAATTGCGAAACGCCAAGAGATGTCTCGACTGATACGTGAATTCTTGCTCAGCTTGTTCCACTAGATCAAGTCTTAGAATTCGCCACTACGGTTCCTCACTTTGCTATTATCTACCTGGATAGCAATGGCAAGCCTCGGGTGAACACTTCTCCCAGCATTGCAGATAATGGTGGCGTCGTCTTCCCACCCGACGCGGCAAATGAGTTTATGGAAGCACTGAGTTCTAAAACGGAAGGCAGAAGCGACCAGCGATAAAAAAATTGCTGTATTTAGTTTCAGCCAAATTGTATGATTGCAGTCAAGTTCAGGAAAGTAGCCTTCGGCTGTCTAATGAGCGCTTCATTAACCCGGGGCTGGGTTTTCATGAACATATTTGTAGCCACATAAATTCGGGGCGTTATTCCCTAATACCCCGCCCATAATACTAATGGTCCTCGAGACCGGACCAAGTCTTATCGGAAAGGGTTCACAGAGCCCAACCTCAATACTTGTGACTAGTTAATGGTATCCCTAGTACTTTTACCTACCGCGTTACTAGTAGGGCTTCGAAAGGAACCACAGAACGTGACTACAGGTCAGTTTCATACTCGCGAGGAATTGATGAACTGGCTAGTACTGAACATGTCCAATAGAATCAGGTGATTGATTGTAGGTGTTAAAGATCGGTTGAACGATCTCAGGGGTCTATACAAATAAGCTTCGGCGTGTTACAACACCGTACTTGCGAATGTGCCCGAAATACCGTACAAATACTAGGGGGAATTGGGTGAACGATGAATAGGCCTGTCCCAATGTGTCCTTCCAAGTGGTATTTGACCACTCTCTCAGTTCGTCAAAAACTAGAATCAAGGGTTTGCTTTATCCAAAGGCCTAAGCTTTTATGTGGTGAATTATTTGTGTCTTATGTCAAAAATGAGCAACGTACTAAAAATGAGGTTCAGTATCAGCGCTCCATCGCGCACAAGGCACAGTACATAGATTTAATCCTGTCTGCGTCACGCCGATTGGTATCGCAATTTAGAACTTACGTTTTACAACGTTTCATGATTTTGAATTACTTTTTCAGGAGCTAAATGGAGATGTCTCACTCCTTCTTTGAATCAACATGTCCACCTCCGCGCAGTACAGTACGGACCAGTACGGGCATGGCTAATTGAGTACTTTGACAGGACCAGGAATTGATTCACTAGCTAGTACCGAACCTGTCCCATAGAATCCGATGATTGATCGAAGGTCTTAAGATCGGTTGAGCGATCTCCGGGGTCTACATAATCCGTGCTGTGGCGTGTAATGACACCTTACTTCCGACTTTAGTCCGAATACCATACAAATACTTGGGGAAATTGGGTAAACGATGGACAAGCCTATCCCAGAAGGTCATAGCGGTGCTTGACCGCTCCCTTAGTTTGTCATACTTCAGAGTGTGCTTCTTCCTACTACGCAGTGGCAGTGCGGCAGGATTATGGCGAAAAGCAGCGGTGAATAAGCGGTGGTCACAGGCTTTTGCAGTGCCACTGTAGTAGGGACAAAATAAAAAGGGGGTTGAGGCGAAGTAAGTCTCGTAAACACAGGCCTGATTGTGAAGTGACAATACGGTCCACTATTTCGAGAATTGTGTTTGGGAGCCGATATACACATACGGAGTTTGCTCCCGAAGTAGTTAGACCAGTCGCATGAATAGTTCTGTGTTGTAGCATGTGTATATTGGTTGTATTGTTGTGGAGTTGTGTGGGTCACAATCCAGTAATATAGATACAGGTCTAACCCTAATGCATGAGTAGTGCGTATCAGGATGACAGAACAATACCATCAAAACAGGTGCTCCAACACAGCCGCTTTTTCCTAATCCCCTATCTTGGCCTCTGATATATCACTCAGTCAGCCATGCAGACCTACAATCATTACAGCCGTCCCAGCTAAATGGTTTACCGCCATCCACCGTCTATCCTCGCTTCTTTCCTCGCTTCTTTCCTCGCTTCTTTCCGTTCAAAACCAAGGTCTACGTGGCGACAATATTCACTTTGTTGTGTTAGTCCAAATGAATGTTATCATCATTTCAATGATGATATCTATAACATCTCTCTCTCCAGCTAGAAATTGCTACATGCATGCCCACCCCTATATTATCTGTCTACTTACATTATTTATGAGCACGATGTCATTTCCTTCATGGAGAAACGTGGGCCCCAGAGTTTTCTTCGCCCAAAAACTCATTTAGGAGGATATCTTCTTCCGGGCGAAGATCCAAAACCAGTGCAGCATAGTATAGATTGGAGGCGTCCACAAGATTATAGTACTTGATATACTTCTTGATACTCCCACCCACACCATTTGCAATATCCTCAGTCATCTCAAGTAGTGGATCGTGAAACTTATATTATACAGGCAAACCGAGACCGATCTGTGGCATTATCTCCGAAAAGAACAACAAAAACTAATTGAATTTTAGAGAACTTTGTGGATACAGGACACCGTACCATGTCTTTTGCTGCAAAGGAAGATAAGCTAGCTCCACAGTAGATAAAAGTCCCAGGCTGGCGCTTTGACTATAGAGAGTAACAGCATTAAGCATATATATATATATATGTATATATGTACACAAATAATAAAGGAATTTGCCTACCGAGCATCAAACATGCGAAAGGTCGAGTTCCACCGTATGTCGATATCTTAACAGCGTTAATAAGCAGCGTGTAATTTAGCGCCACGCAGGCCTACGGCTACAAGCTCTTGCACTCCGTTATTTCGTTTCAAGGCAATCCAGTTCTTCTATACTATTACTTCCTGTACAAACTGGGGAAAACGCAGCGCATTTCCGGTCGGGTATACTGACAAAATTTCCGTCCTCAACCAAAACCTTTCCTACATCGGGACCGCAATGAGTAGGCACATAGTGGTCGCACTTGGCTAAGCGCTTCTCCAGGTTCCCCATAGCTCGTTGAAAGATATGGTGAAGGTTAAGGATAGGGGTATCACAGAGCTCTTGGTCGAGTGAATGGTCTGCGGGGATCGAGGTTGAATAACAATGAGATGATCCGGAACACTGGACGAACATGCATTTCCGCGTACTGAACATACCTATGATATCTTGTAGATTACTGTTGACTTACCAACTGAGCCCTCCTGTGGGCTATGAGACAGGACCGCGGACCAAATCCATTTGTCTTAGTATCTATTAGTCTTATGCAGGGCACTATAGTAGCAGCATAGCTGTGTTTAACACCTAGTGAGCGAGCATAACTTTACTCTCGCCCCCCCC
>QAGG01000290.1:0-14820 GCA_003138045.1 Penicillium sp. MA 6036 | reverse complement strand
CATCCGTCCTAGACCCGCGGATCAAAACGTCTTTGATCGGAACGCAGATGAACGCGCAAGATGCGGGAATGATCATTTCTCAAGTGCGAGAGTTCTTGAAAAAGGAGTATCCGCACGAGCCGTCCATGTCATGTGTGATGGAGCGCCCGCTGGGTATGTCCGAGACTATGTGGAGGACGTTGCGAGAAGTACAGCCATCACAACGAACGCTTCTTTCAGACATTGATAGATATCTAGATGCGCTGCCAGTGAGTTGGTCCCACCATATGATTGACGATGCAGGCGAGGAATGGGCTCTCAAGTAGTGGAAGGCGAATGTATTTAGTTTCCCACTTATAGCAAAGGCAGCTCAGGATTACTTGCCAATTCCTTCAGCGGAGGTAGGGATTGAACGCGAATTCAGCAATGCCAGAGGTGTATTGGGACTCAGGAGACACTGTCTAAATGCAGAGACGATGCGATGGATTATGCTATTAAAGGGACAGTACCAAAAGTAGTTATTAATGCTAATTAGGGATTGTGTCAATACTCAAATACAAGGGGACTTACTATCTTAGAGTGATAAGTTGTGTGTAATGGAGTTTAAGCCCATGGACTATTGTTGTTGTATTGCTATGTACCAACATGAACGGTCATGTATGCTCTTTCGGTATATGAATATATATGAATAATTCATTTGTTCATGAATAATCTTATTCCTTTCGGAGCCCTAGCTATGGAATGGAGTATCGTCAGGGACGAGGTATTGTAGCGCGTCCAATTGGTCACCTTCAAAACTGGTCGATACGTAGATGTCGGAGAGCTGAGACATAATAGGGTTATACTTGCTAAACAGACTAGCTATCTCATACTAGCTCTAGTGACTATCGTCAAGAAGCCCGAACCTGATCCGCACCTTGCATTGATCCAAGTTTCAAATATCCATGCATGTGAGAAACATGAAGCAGGGAACTTCCATACAAGATATTGATGAAAGACAGGGTCACCACAATTCTTCTTTTTAACTAGCATCGCCCACAATCCTGGTGCACCCAGTGAGATTCTTCTCTGTCCTAGTTCGTACTGACCTTACAAATAGTCATCAGCTGCAAGGCGTGGTCTGAATGCCAACTCAACGGCCTGCTTCCGTTGCATCTCACGGGGATCGCAAGATTACTACGAGCAAGTCAATCAATACCTCCTGGAACCGAGGAGCAAAGAAAGGGGACAAGGAAAACTGGACTTAATTATCAAGGGGCAAAGGCCGCCGGCCAATCTATTTTGGTCGCCTTTGAAATTGTCTGCGTGCCCAGGTGGGAGGTCAAAAAGTCTTAGGTATTCGGTCTTGGTTGCCTTGAGCCACTTCTGCGAGGCGAAAAGTCCTCTTTTCGGTATGTGATTCCACTCACAATTCAAGTCTCGTTTTTACGACATATTTGCTGCGCACGACTGAGGATGTACATAACGGTACTGAAAAAAAGGGAAAGTGGTGACGAAACATTTACTGATACCATTTTATCAGGGAGACTGACTGACCGGAAAACGCGGAGTTGCCGGGGCTCAATGGGCTCGCCATAGTCTGCGGGCATGAGGACATGCCACTGTGTAAGTCAGTTCCCCCTATACAACTTTCCAATCAGGCTACTTGGATGAAGACGATTGGTTCCTCCTGGGCTTGCAGGGAACATGGTCCAGTATATTGGAAGGATATTCTCTCCACTAGCGGGATATATGCCATGACTAGGAGCCCGATATAGTATGAAGGATTGAACGCTAATAACCTGACTTAGGGAAATCCCTTTCAGATTCTCTATTGTTAGCCACAAGGCCCCTCCGATATCAACCCCTGCCTGGTTCACGGAGGTCACAACGGTAAACTCTGTTGAGTCTATTGGGCGAGGAAGAGACGGGCGAAACGATCTATGCGGAGAGAAAGAGAGAGAGAGAAAAAAAAAGATGGGAGAAGGGGCAAGCTATCTACAAACGGGGGCTGGGATGAGCCAGGCCCCATAACAAACACGTTTTGGACATTGATCTTGGTTACCGCGGTGGTACTGAACCGATACTTCCCTAGTAATGACAGGCAGACGGTGACGGCAGGTGACGGCCACAGTCCCTCTCTGTGCTAGCACTAGCACTAGCAGAATGACAAAACCATCTTTCTCCTAGTATGCAACACTCATGATCAATGTATCCATTATGTATATGAATCTGGTGTTTCTCACGCCGGTAGTTCTATTTTTTATTAATTACCTAGGCGATTTTTTCAAACATTCGAATGTAATGGGTCGACGAGCATCCCACTTGAGCAACACTCCAAGCACGTTGACCCTAACGACTACCATCTGACTTCCTGTTGGCATATACATCCTCAAAAACACTGTCAATAATCTTGATCAGTCGGTTCACTATCTCATCCACATCTTGTTTGTCAACAATGTATGGCGGTGCGAGCAAAAAGTGGTCGCCATTCCACCCATCCACCGCACCCGTGGCAGAAAACAAGCACATGTCATAGCCCTTCTCCAATCCTCTAGTCTGGATCCTCTTGCTGAGGCCAAGCTTGGAATCAAATGGAGTTTTGGTTGCTTTGTCTTCCATGAATTCCACAGCCCAAAAGAGACCCCGTCCTCGGATGTCCCAGACATGCGGATGATCTCCGAGCCGCAGTTTCAGTTGCTCTTCAAGGTACAGACCCATGATCCGGCAGTTCTCAACGAGATCGTTCTCCTTGATGACGGTCTGGACCTCCACGGCTGCGGCACAACCCAGCGGGTGCGATTGGTATGTTTGCCCGTGGACGAAAAAGCCGCCGCCTTCTCTCAATCCATTCACCACACGATCGCCGACGAGCAAGCCGGAAATGGTTCCGTATCCTGCGGCAAGGCCTTTTCCCACAAGTTGCACATCGGGGACAACACCTTCCTCTTGCCAGGCATGCATGATACCAGTGCGGCCCATGCCGCACATAATCTCATCGAAGACGAGAAGGGCACCGTAGCGGTCGCATACATCACGCATGGCCTGCAAGTAGCCTGGCACGGCTGTCACGCAACCCAGAGCCTACGGTTCAAAGGAAATTAATTTCTTTTCTCAAAGCAGCCGAACCAGATAAGGATTTGTGATCACGTACCGTACCAACCATTGGCTCCAAGAAAAATGCACAAACTGTGTCTGGGCCAAGTCGCTGGAACTCGTCGTCCAACTCTTGCGCAAGTCGAGCCACATATGCGTCAAGATCTTCTTCATCTCTGAGGCCGTGGTATTTGTCGCACGCCGAGACATGGGAGACATTGGTGGGCAAGATCGATTGGAATTGAGTCTTCCTCACTTTGAGATCGCCCAAAGCAAGAGCACCCAATGTGCAACCATGCCACGAGCCATTCCTAGAAATGAAATTTCTCCGGGTGGAGTTGGGCGATTTTTCCGCAAAGTATTGTTGACAAAGCTTCATTGCGGCTTCCACGGCCTCGGAACCTATATGACTCTCTGGTTAGCTCTCAACCAGCCCGAGGAATGCAAAGATGGGAGGGATGGTGCGTTACCAGATCCGAGAATACAGGCGCGAGACAATTTGCCGCCCGTCGATCGGACCAGCATATCTGCAAGCTCAATGGCCGGGACATTAGGGAAGAATCCAGGGTGAGCATATTCCACCTGATCAAGCTGTGCAATGATTGCTTTCTTGACACGGTCCACGCCATGGCCGATAGCCGAGACAGCAGCTCCGCCGGTGGCATCTAAAATCTGTTGCCCATTCTCAAGGGTGATATAGATTCCTTTGGCCGACTTGACAGGAGAGATAGATGCGTCATGGACAACATTTTTGTAAAGATATGCTGGCTCTGCGATGCTTCCCATTTTGCTGGTATTACAAGTAACTTGTTCGATTGGAAAAGATAGCCGAGAACTTTAGAAAGTTTATGTCTATTCAGCTTAAAGCTTTATATACTACACTTGGCATCAATTGCGATTCAGATGAGTTGCCGAACGCATCTTAAATCTTCCTAGAGCAGCCTGGTGATGAAAACAGGACCACGTTACACGCGAGCCCACGAATTGGCGCAATACATCTACCTTTCGCTACGGATACGCCGGTTCCAATGCAACGTTCCAAAATAATACTACCGAGCATTCAACCTTTACATATCTCTACTCGTCTTAAGATCTACAAAGCTGAACCCGATTTTCGAAGGTAGGTGGGATTTTCTAGGGATTACGGGGGTTTCGAATCGGTGATGTATAGGACCGCATGTCAAGTGCGGATGACAGCTTTCGAATAATTTCACCGTGAAAGTTTGATGCACTCATCTGCACTCGAAAGTTTACATTCTCATCTTAGGCATTTATCTCGCTGATGTGAAGAAAGTACAGTATGACTTGCAACACTGATTCCCCCGAAGACAATCAATTAGACTTTACACTTTACACTTTCTTGCTTGGCCCGTACTAGATTTCACTAAAACCCGTCCATGGACATTCTCATGGCGTACAAGCCCGCTCATTCGCGGACTTGGATCAGACCCACTTTGGACTGGTCGACAGGTGTCCGCCCGTGGACTGCCCAAAGTGTCCAAGAGTGTCCAAAGCCGCCCAAAGATGCATCAACCTCCCGCATAACCTGATTATTCAGCAAAATAAAAAACGTTCATTTACACTACTCATAGTCTTTACAAACCTTTTGACGTAGCAGTTTTTCTTCGATCATCTAGGTTTATTGAAATTGTCATGTATTCTAATTCACTTCATACGGAACACCGAGCTTGTCTCTTATTTGCAACTACTTGGTGTGTATACGGTTTCCTGTCACTTGAACCTATTTTAGTGAGAGAAATATATCTTTTGTGGGTGCATCTCATGTTCAGTTCTTTCCTTTAGTGAAGGTAGCTAAACTGAGTTATCTAGGCACTATTTCAATTGATCCATGTTCCTTCTGGAAAGGCCATCAGCATGAATTTCCGACGCTCGCAAGTGTTGCACGAGATGTTTCGTCTATCACAGCAACAGGTGCGGGCGTTGAGCGATTGTTGATTTCTGCTCGGGATATCTGTCACTACCGTCGAGGAGCACTCAGGCCTACAACGATACAGGATCTGGTGATGTATATGTGTGCAACTAGGTTTGACCTGGGGGAGGAGGAGCTAGAAACCTTAGGCGATTCTTCTCGAGCGAAGAGAGAGAAACGGCGGATGAAGAGAAGTATGTCCAGCATCCACAAGGAAGCCTTCTTCCTATCAGTGATGATGAGGAGGATCCACGGATTAAACCTAGGGAGGCTGAACTCAATGCCCATATGGCTACTCAGCTTAATTTTGGCCGGGAGGAGTCGGTTCTTCTACAGGGTTCTACTAGCGAGGGAGAAGAGGTTCTAGAAATTACCAGAGAATCGGGTGATGATGATGATGGTGAGCATCCCTTACCAAGGGATCGCTCCCTAAAGCGCTCATCAGGGAGAGTATGTAGGCCTTTTAAACGTCTAAGAGGATACGATTTATATTGAGAGACAGTCCCACAATCTAGAACACACAAAGGAATACGCACACAACCACAACGGATGCTACAAGAAGTTTTCTTTAGGCGTAACCCAGATACGATTAAATACAGGAAATTCTACATTACTCTATGCATATTACGGTGGCCCCACTTTTGGCCTATTGGACTATCCAGAACGTCCAGAAGGGCGGACGAGGGAGCCCTCGACCCACTAGACACTAGAAGGGTGTCTAAACCCGCCCATGGACCAGTTTGGACATGTCCGTCGATGGGTCAATTGGACTTTGGCGAGGTCTAGCCTGTTGTAGCATGTGTATGTTGGTTGTATTGTTGTGGAGTTGTGTGGGTCACAATCCAGTAATATAGATACAGATCTAACCCTAATGCATGAGTAGTGCGTATCAGGATGACAGAACAATACCATCAAAACAGGTGCTCCAACATAGCCCGTACTCGGCCTCGCCCTAAGCCCTTTACAGCTTAGCGCCGCGCGGTAACTTAATCAGCATTCTCCACGACGTTGGGAAGCATTTCCGGCACCACCAAAAATGCAGGCACGGGCCGAGAGTCAAATGGATCGTCCGGAATACCTGTTTTCAAAATCTATTGTAAGCATTTCTCCTAAGCCACTCAAGATCCACCTGATATACATGCAGTTACGTTACACATCGCAAAACCTGCAGGTTGATCCAATTGGTTGCTCAAAGCCACTTGTAGTTACACAAAATATCTGGTTGCATTAATCCTACTGAACGGGATTTTGAGAACGGTTTCTCTCGACCTCGGAATGTTTGATAGAGCTTCGAAAATCTTGCTCATATAATTGAAACGAACCAGCTGTCTGTCCGAGCCTTTAGTCTTGTAAATCCAAGCCTCTGCTTTGAAGAGACAACAGCGGCAAGCATGAGACAAAACTTGGAGTCGACGGAAGCAAGGTTCCCATACCTGAAAGCCAGCCCCAAAGCCATCTTCTTCACGGATTTTGACGGAACAATCACATTGGACGATTGTAAGTGATTCCTGCTTCGTCTTTCTCCCTAGCCCCTCTTCCCATGTTGTTGATTTGTAACGTCTGCTTACTGATGTGATTTTCAGGCAACGATCACTTGGTATGTGCCAGCCCATTCGCCCGTTTCGAAAGGCTCACGATATCTGAAGGTGGACAATTTTGGTTTTGGGGCCGAGAAACGGCGTATACTCGAGTTAGAGGTGTTGAAGGGGAATGTGACATTCAGGTAAGCCTTAAAATGCGCGAACTTTTGCAATCACGGTGTTTCCAAATCAAATAACAACCCGAATAGGGATGCATTTCAGGCCATGCTTGATAGTGTGTATCTTCCGTTCGACGATTGCCTTCGTATTATCCAGGAAAACGTTCGACTTGATCCGCATTTCCTTGACTTCTACCACTGGGCGAAAGAACACAATGTTCCGATAGTCATTCTAACTTCGGGAATGACACCCGTTATAAACGCTCTATTGGCGCCTATGCTCGGCAGCGAGCCTGAGAACATCTTTGTCATTGCAAACGATGTTGAACCTCGTAGTGGTAAGGAGGTCAACGAGGAGCGTGGGTGGCGCATCAAATATCGCGACGATAGGTACGGGTGTCCTCAACTATCATCCTCCAGTCTATCCCTGCCACTGAACTAATTAAAATCACAGCGAGTTTGGCCACGATAAGTCCTTAGAGATAAAGCCATACGGCGCATTGCCTGATCAGCATCGTCCTCTACTTTTGTATGCAGGAGACGGCGTTTCTGACTTGTCTGCTGCGTCGGAAACTGACATCCTCTTTGCAAAGGACGGCTTGGGTAAGCCCCCTCTATCTATTATTTCTGCAAAGTCCTACCACAATCAGTTCAACATATACGTTCACTGTCACGGTCAATGATCCTTAACTCTGACCAACTCTTCAGATCTAGTGACGCACTGCGAACAAAAAGAGATTGAATTTGTTCCTTTCTCTGACTGGCTCTCGATCCTTGACTCGATGCGAGACATCCACAAGGGAATAAATAAACCCGACCCCGACTCCGCGGGCCAGTCGGTCTGATCTGAAGGTCTAGTGGTAGGCCGATGAACAGCCTCATTTCAGTGGCTGCTGTTGGTTCATTTTCTCAATGATTTTGTGCTGTGAGCGGCTGGTCATGGGCTCTTCGACCTCAATGGCGCTCCATACCCAACAGATCATTAGTCTCTCACTCCCAAAGACCAATCGCAATCCTTATTGCTCAAGATGAAGGAAAGCAGGATCGATACCCGGGTCCCAAAATTGCGCCCAAGGTAGGAAAGACGATATGGACACTGTTTGCAAAATGGGATTCAATCCGAACTTCCTGTATTTGATGCGACCTGTAAAAGATCTGGCCCAGAGCGTAAGTTGGTATAAATCTCACTTCCGGTTCAGGCTAACCACAAGATACAAAACTCGCATGTTCTGGGACCCGGGCCCTATATGAGTATAGAAAACACGATAATTTCGTGCACTGTAACTCAAACTATGTAGCAACGTTGCCTTAGGACATTGATGCTGATTAAGGCTGCCTATACTATGCATTTCCCTCTCAGTTTGATGGAACAGCAACCAGGATCGATCGCGGCATTGATGACGCCAACCCTTATTCGATGCAACCCAAGAGCGGCGAGTGAACTACTGCATGTGGAACGGGTGCATATGCATAGAGCATGGTGCATTTCCTGGAGGATCATCGACATACATGATAGCCACAGCTAGATGTATCCGGCAGCTTGGGTGGAGCTCGGCTTGGTGCTCAAAAGCAGTAAGATGTGAGGACCAACAATGCAGCAAAGCTACGAGTAAGAAGTGGCAAAGAAAATCCACTCTCAGTTAATGCCTCAAAGCGTATTAGTAATGACCGGAAATGGTCTTTTTTTTCCCTGAGACATTTGAGTCCATGCAAGGGTGACAGATACGGGTAGATTGGACAAACTCTACTTCCCTCGTGTTCGATGATTTTCTCACTTTCTCGCTCTTGATTCTCTTTTTTTCTTCACATTGCACTCTGCTGGCTCATTTCTGCATCACAATAGCGTTTTAGCTGTTCAAATCCACCTCCCCGCTCTTCGGACGGGAACAGAAAATGCGGGAAATGAACCAGAACTCGGATTCTACAACCCTTTTGCTATCAGAGTCGCAACATCCTACCCGTACTACTTACCAGAGCTTGGGGGAAGACGAAAGTCACACCGTCGAAGATGGCCACCCTACTTTGGAGCGTCAGCCTGAGAAGTGGAACAATCCTCGGACCAACCTGTGGCGCGTTCTGGCTACCTTCTATAGCTTCATCGTGGTCGGAGCAAATGATGGTGCCTATGGGGTAAGTCCCGTCAGAGGAACTGTCTTTGGTGATATCTACTAACAGGACTCCGGCTTATAGGCAATGATCCATTATGTATGTTGATCGAGTAATTCTCTGGTCGGTACGAATTGTGATCAAGAACTGACTCTTTCTCTTTTCGATTCGTTCAGTTAGGCAAATACTACAACGCAGACTACACAACAGTTTCAGTGGTATTTCTTTCACCATTCATCGGGTATGCGGCCGCTGCATTAGAGAATAACTGGATCCACGAGCGATTCGGACAACACGGCATTGCAATTATAGGCACTGGAATGCACACAATTTCATACCTCGCTGCCACGCAACATCCACCATACTCTGTTCTTATTGGTATATTCATCTTATCCGGCCTTGGAAATGGAATCGTTGATGCGTCGTGGAACGCGTGGATTGGTGCTATGGACAATAGCAGCCAGCTAATGGGGATTTTGCATGCATTCTATGGGCTGGGGGCCGCTCTGGCGCCGTTGACTGCCACATATGTCATTGTCAGCAGAGATTGGATGTGGTACGAGTTTTATTACCTCATGGCTCTTGCATCTGCACTTGAATTCGTCACATCGGTCACAGCGTTCTGGTCAGCGAGAGGATCAGCATCCAAGACCCAAGAGCCTGATCCTCATGCAGATGACAGTGAGTCACCCGAAGCTCCAGGCGCCCCAGAAGTTAAGAGGAACCCGACATTGGAGTCGTTGGGATTGCCCTCAACATGGATAATAAGTCTCTTCCTCTTGGTTTACGTCGGAGTTGAGGTCACGATGGGTGGATGGATTTTCACCTTCCTCGTCGACCTCCGCAATACACCACCAGCCGTGGCAGGAGTGGTCACATTCACCTACTGGGCAGGGCTGACCTTTGGTCGCGTCTGCTTTGGTTTCCTCACGCCCTACTTCCACAGGCAGCGACTTGCAGTCCTTGTCTACTTGGGAGCATGTATCTTCTTGCACATTACCTTCTGCTTCGTTGAGGATCTCCGCCTTTCGGCCATCACCGTGACCCTCCTTGGATTTTTCCTTGGCCCTCTCTATCCAGAGGCGGTTATTGCTCAAGCAAAGCTTTTGCCAAAATATCTCCATGTTGCGGCTGTTGGCTTCGCTTGCGCGTTAGGAAGCGCCGGTGGTTGCGTCTTCCCCTTCATCACTGGAGCGACTGCGGAGGTATTTGGGATCGAGGTCCTTCAGCCAGCTGTGCTTGCAATGCTTTTCGTTTGTCTGGCTTTGTGGGTTTCACTCCCCACACAGCGCCCGGGTGGCCAATGACCGGCTTTTTTGTATGATGAACCTCTTCTCTGGTATCTTGGATCTTCATGAGCGTCTGCGCTCTATACATCCCTGTTCCAAGTTCGTAAACGTTTCAATTAGAAAACGTCATAGCACATTCCCACCCGATACAAGTCATTTTCAGGACGAAGTCGATTAAATCGAATCATATCATGAACCCCAAACAAGTTTATGTCGTACTCCCGAGGTTAATACATGTGCTGAGTAGACTGCAGGAGCACCGTCTGTGTGGCAGACGGCCTATGACGCTTTCAGAACTTCTTAAAGCGTCGACCGACTTCTGTAAACGTCCCATTGGATCTTGAATGGCTCGCTTCCCCTTCTGAGCCCACTGTATCAAGTTAGCTCACGAGTGGTCCAATCAGCGACTCGGATCCGAAAGGTCATTGCATCATCCGTCCAGCATATATTATTTCATCTTGACTATATAATCAATCCCGGGATTTATAGGCTTCTTTTACTTCCAAACCAGAAAGAGTCAGTAACAGATTGATCTCATCATTCGGTTGATTGCACATTCACCATGGCGACTACAGACAAAGTTTTCTCGGGGTACAACGCGCGGAAGGCCGTTCTCGACAAAAGCGACAATCCATTCGCCGACGGCGTGGCCTACACTGATGGGGATCTAGACCCACTGGCCAAGGCCCGCATTCCTCTACTCGATGAAGGGCTCTTGCACAGTGATTTGACATACGATGTTCCATCAGTGTGGGACGGGCGCTTCTCCCGCCTCGACGATCACTTCAGCCGGCTAGAGGTCAGTTGCACCAATTGAAACGGCTCTCGGGTGAGAGTGTTCAGCTTTTGATGGCCTATCTTGGTATCCTGAAATTTGATTGAGTTTTTGCACGGAGTGCGCTTCTTCGTCATCCCGCAACGGAAGCCAGGACCGCCATTGGGGCTGACTTCTATCTCACAAACAAGAAACGGATTCCACGGCAGTGTGGTGGACATTGATGCGATCTTCAAAGGTAGAATATTTCTCGGATTGTTAGAGCTGTTGGGCGTTCTCTGCGGCGTTCCCTCGCCAGCTTTATATGCCATCGCCGTAGGCTCCTTGCCTACATGTCTGCGTGGCTGCTGGCATGGAATGCTTTTTTGAAACTGTCGATACGTCGACGAATGCATTAGGATGCAGTGTGTGCTAGTATAGGCCGATCAGTGGCCCGCGAGAAGAGATATCATTGCAGATCGCTGCTGCCCAAATAGCTACAGTTGTGGCTGTGGATTGCGATGACCATGCATTGGCAGAAGACTTGGCAACTGTTGTTGGTAGCATAGTCGGCAAAATTAAGAGTTGCCTCCTTGAACTTCGAAATGCATGCAGGTTGTGATTTGCCTCAACGCTTATGGCGATAGATGCGTCAAGTGTTACTAAGACAGATTCGGTCTCCCGGGGCCCTTGACACGCCACTGGGAACAACTTTGGCGTTCCCAGGACTTGGAAACCAGAGATTCTCCAACTCCGCCTAAAAAATATCGTCAAGGCGTGGATGCTGCCGTGTGATTGCTACGCATCTCAGCGGAGTGATGGGCTACACTCCTTGCTGGCCACGGAATTTAGCTGAGGTTGATGTATAAAGGCCTCCTCACATCCAACCTTCACATCACACCGCACCCTCATCTACATCTTCTTACTTCTAGCTCCACCCTGTGGTCTAACCATGGTCTGTTTCCACTCGTTCTTATAAACATACCGATGAGCTAATACATCACAGACGAACATCAGAGACCTGCCCAACGAGCTTTTGCTGTGGATCGTGTCTCATTTGGACGGAGGCGCATTATTTGCACTCGCTAGATCATGCAGAGACCTTGATTTTAGACTCCAGCCCAGCATCTGGAAATACAGCATCAAATTCCAGAACAGCAATCTATTGCACCTAGCCGTCAAAGACGACAATGTTGATCTTGCGGCGGCTTTGCTTCAGCACAATGCCAACATCAATGCCTTTTACCGAGGGAAAACACCTTTGATGAGGGCGTTTCAATACTCTTCCGCCGCAATGCGTGAGCTGCTGCTCAATCGTCGAGAGCTAGACATCAACATCAAGAATCAAGCGCGCGAAACCGCGCTGTGGTATGCCATTCACTATGGAACTAACTCCATGGTGAAAAGCATCTTAAAACAACCCAACATCAGAATGGACATCAAACACAAACACGGCCGAACGGCGCTCCACATAGCGGTCTTTGCTGGCAGCATAGAGTTCGCACATCTTTTACTGTCAAGAGGCAGTGATCCTGATCTACAGGATGATTCTGGCGATTCGCCGTGGGACTGGGCACGTCGCTTTAATAGACCCGTGATGAAAATGATCATTTCCAACGACCCTGACTCCGATTTATTACTTGGAAGTCAATCATCACGGGACAGTGCGCTACCGCTGCATCAAGCAGTAGCCCATGGTTCTGTAGCCGTTGTCCAGCGGTTTCTCAGGCGAAAGGACCTGGCCCTAAACAGCCAGGATCGGAAAGGCCACACGCCGCTCCATCTCGCCGTTGAAAGCAATCGCCCTGAAGTGGTCGATTTGCTTCTGAGTCACCCGCGTGCCAATGTGAACTGCACGGACAAAGATGGAAATACGCCCCTTTGGCTTTCTACTTACTCGTCTTACTATGAGATAACCGAACGGCTGTTGGCCAAGAAAGACATCGACGTTAATCTTATTGGGGGCCGTGGGAGATTCGAAATGCCGTCTACATCTCTACACCACGCCGCGACCAGATTGGATACCGTGCTTCTACGACGACTGCTTGCGGTGCCAGAGATCGATCCGAATCTCTGCGTTGCAGGTCACTCTCCAATCTCCATTGCCGCATGTTACGGACGCGTGAACACGGTTGCTTGTCTACTGGATATGGGGAACGTGGAGATCAATGGGAGGGGTTCAATAGATCCGCCACTCTGTCGAGCGGCTGCACACGGCCATCACGATGTGGTCAGGCTATTAGTGCAACAAGGCACACGTCTGAACATCAATGAAAGCACGATCGCATCTCACGACACTGCCCTCTGCATTGCTGCCCGTGGTGGTGACTTGGAGATGGTCCAGGCACTATTACTCCATCACCAAATTGATGTCAACCTCCGCAATGAATATTTTGAGGATCCATTGATGTTGGCAGTCAAGAATGGTCATTTCTCAATAGTCAATGCTCTTTTGGCAAACACCAGACTCCAAACCTTCAGTTTAAAGAGATCGCTTGAGCTAGCAAGAGACGACTGCATCCAGAGGGCTATTCGGAACAGAATGGAAACCAGCAACCCTCGTCAAACATTGTTGAGGCGGTCTCCGAGGATGAAGTTTACTGGTCTGGACAGTCAGGGACATCTACATATGTCGTGATGCAATACCAGAAGGCTGTTCTCAGCATCGCTTGCCATGAACACTCAGAATTAACTATCTGCATCCCCCCGTTGAACAGGGTTACTCACAGTAATGCCACGTTCAGCTTCAACATTTCGCTGTTTTACACCATCCAATCCATCAAAATTGCACTTGCAAACTATCATGAGGAGGTGTTTCCTACAATTTTTTGTCTCAAGGCTTCGTCTGTTGCCCATTTCCATATTAATTTCAGTAACTCGGGGTGAACAGCAGATGAGATCGAGCGTCAACAGTTGAGGTAACCGTTGAGGAACCGCCCACTGACTCTTTTAAAGGCGGTCGAACTCAGGCTGGACGGTCATGGGTGGCAATGACAGCAGCCTCAATGTGACAGTCGGCCTATAAAAGACCCTCGAGTACAATGTCTCTTGCATTTCATTCCAAAGGCCATGATGGACCATCCGACTTCACCTTCCCCGTGTGACCTAACGGCCAAGAGACAGCGTCGGATTTCCCACGACGCAGAAGATGAGAACAAGGCGCAAAGCCACCTACATCAATCTTCAGATGATGCAACCATCGAAGCTGAGGTTAGTCAAGCCCTATTCGATTGCAAATGAACTAGATCACTAATACTGCATAGGTCCCAGTGCGCACACCCGGTTCCCTTACGGCGGAGCTTATGAAACTTATAAACTACAACGACGCCCTGGCTACACCAGCCCTCAAACTGCTCGATTTGTACTTTTCCTTATGGGAATGCTACGTCGTCAAGTCTGCCGAGAACATACAACTCGAGGACGAGCATCGACAGCTTCAAGAGTCAATTGAGTGGCTAGCAAGCAGCGACATCCTTCTACAGCTCTGCGATGAGCAGGCATTGACACTGTGGGATCGAAAGCGCGCAGTTCAAGCACTTTGTAACGGCGTCGTTTCAGCCTTGCAGGCGAGCGATACTCAAGGCTAACATGTTGATGGGCCTTGATGAAGTCTCATTGTTGTTCAGCGCTCGTGAGGACAATGACTCCTGAATAGGTCTGTTATCTATTTACCTTCTGCCCTAAATATCATCCCTCTTTTTAAAGGCCCATACAACCATCGATGAAGTTCCGTTGGGTTTGGTGATGGGGTGTCCACGTTTCACAGCCGTTGATACACCAAACGTTTGATTTTCGAGAACTTAGAATGTGACCGTAAAGCCTGCCTAAGTTGCCCTAACTCCGTAATTGAATATATAAAAAAGATTCTTCTCAGCCTTGGACGTTCTGTTCCTCTCAGTCCTCGTCAAATTGCTACTTTCTACAATTCTGTATTTTACCACCAGCCTTCGACGGCGAGTCTTGAACAAGAATGCACGAATCGAACAAA